>CABFVZ010001066.1:10361-30063 GCA_902151445.1 Timema monikensis | reverse complement strand
AAAAAAAGGCATACCAAACAAATATGGACAACATTAATAACACGTAGCCCGCTGAGATAAGCGCATGGTCTATGGTGTTACTCTTGCAATATACTAGACTGCCGAAGATGGGGATATCGGGGGTTGATCGATAATTCGAGAACACTTCTTCTAAATTAAACCTTTCTGATCCCTAAAACCCCTAGTGTAATTAGTAGATAAGCGTTAATAAGACAGTTAATAAAACGTGGTGCTAAAAAAATGTAATTTAATATCCTAGCCTTTTACTTTATCGCTATCTTACTGGTAGGGAAAGTATTGTGATAGTAAAAAAAATCTAACTCAAGATTTTGATGACTATTGACATTTCATGACCACCCGAATCCGAAAAAGTGGTTTTTGAATTTTCGTCGGTCTGTCTGTCTGTACCTCCAACTAGAGCCTAAAATATTTTAACGATCAGACTAAAACTTGGTATCTATGGTTTCAATAGGGTTGCCTCGAGGGGTTTTTGGAATTGGATATCTAGCCCTAAAATTAAGGATAATTTACTGAAGAGCAAAAGGAGAAAAATTCGATTTTCTCAAAATCGGCTCTAACGATTTTGATTAAATTTCACTTATAAACATTTATAAATATTCCAAACAAAATGGCTTCTCTCAATATTTCGGCAAAATGACTTTAAGGGCTCCAGTCTGATGCGTAAATTATATATATTTTATAATATCTCCTAAACTATTTGAGATATGAAATTACTTATCATAACAAGTATGTAGGTCTATTTATAATACAAATATTGTATTTGAAGCATAATTTTATAAAACCAATAACTGTCAAGCTATACGCAAATATATATATATATAAATTTTTCTAACACAAAAGGTAAAGTATTGCGAGCGTAAAAAAAAATCTAGCCTTTAATGTTGATTGATGTCGACGTCTCAAGACCCCCAAACCCTAAAAAGTGGTATTTGCAATTCCATCTGCCTGTGTGTCTGTTTAAACTAAAATTAAGAGTAGTTTAATAAAGGGCGAAAAGAGAAAAAATCTATTTTCTAAAAATTGACTAACGATTTTGATTACAATTCGTATCTAGGCCGTGATTAAGATTATAAATAAACTGGATATTTTCATTTTCCCATGAAAATGACATTTAGTGTACTTTGCATAAGTAGAAACTTCCGTATCTCCAACTATTTAAGATACTAAATAACTCTTCATTGCTAAATTGTAGTACTATTAAAAAAATCTTTTATATGAAATATATTTTTTATAAAACCAACCGTTTCTGAGATATTGCCAAATATATTAATACAATTTTGTGAGCTTTAGTTATAAAGAGATATTACTTAAGTTTTAAGGCAATAATTTTCCAATGCCATAGAGTAATTAAATATAAGTAAGTCTCTCAAAATGTTTGTTATTTTTCCTTAAACCTCTTAGAAGAAATGTTTGTACAACAATGGCTTATATCCATTTTAGACTCAATAGTCAGTATTTACATTTTTTTATTGGTAAAAATTTATAAATGAAGAATTTAATAGCAATGTGATGGCATGAAGGTTTGCAACACTTAATAAAATATAGAGAATTTTAACAGGAAGATGAAATTTTAATACGAAGTGTTGACCCTTGTGGACCCAATATTGATCTTTTTTTTTATCGGTCCAAACATACAAATGAGGACATTAAATTTTTTAAATAAAATTATAAAATTTTAAACCAGGACTCAAAAAATGTTTTACATAAGTATAGTGCAATTTATGCTTGGGTTTACTAGTGCATATTATTTCGTTTCACATAGTATATTAAGAGTTTTGAGTAAATATCTCCATTTTTAAACAATAGAGTGAGAAAGTTCGTGCGGAGTTCCGTATCATTTATTTTATGTATATAATATATATGTTTTTATGCACTAAAAACACTTATAAGTACATATATATATATATATACTCTTTTATTTGTGTATATTGTGTGTAGTTTCTATCCTGTAAATAGCCCCTTTTAATATGTTTAACCTTTTTTTTTCCTAATCACTGCGTCTTACTACCCTTTCGGATTATATGATTACAGTATGTACTAATTACGCTAATGGTTTTAGGATGGCGAAAATTGAATTTAGAGGAAGGGTGCATGCATTTTTGTAGTGAGATAATGGGAAGCCATTTAGGAAAAACCACCCTCAGCACGACCGACCGGAATCGAACCCCGATCTCTCCATCTTCGACAGGCTAGAGTATTGCGAGAGTGGTGCCTTGGACCATGCGGCCACCAAAGTGGGTCGAATTATATTAGAGCCCCAAAGGTTGGCTGATTATGAATATTAGTGTGATCTAACTGGTGGCCCTCACAGTATCTTGGAGGAAAATTAAAGGGAAAAATCTCGGGAAGATGTGAAATAGTCATTGAATTAAATATAAATATTTATTTTAAAAAGTAATGATTCCATTTGGATAGTAAAAAAAAATGCATAAATATATAATTAGTTCTAATAGCTTTTTTCTAGCTGTCGGAAATGGACATTGGTAAGAAAATTGGGGTATAAATAAAAAAATGTTCTATATAATTAACATACTTACCGGCGCTAGTGAGCACGTGGTTAAATATGTTAAGTCTCGTCTAGCCTGGTTAACCAGGTACGGGGAGGTACAGGTTCGTGTCCAGGCAGAGTAAATTGAGGTGTTAATTTTAGGGAAGCTAACTTTGAATCCCCCAATCTCATGAATCCTTAAGGAGATTCGAGATTTCGTGGATGAATGAAAATATCGGTTTCGAGAGTCGAGAAAAATAATGACATTTGGAATTTGGAGTTTGCTTCGGATCGATCATACTGCTTATTGATGGTTTTTTTATAAGTATAGGCAAAGATTTATCTGATTAACAAGCCCTTCCTACACCTCTGACAAGACATCTTGTGAATGTGTGGAATGCCAGGCCTACACCGTGGTTCGGATTCCACGTTAAACTGTAGGTCCTTCATTTCATCTCACAATCACCCTACCATTACACATTAGCGTAAGTGCGTATAACCCGAACGGGTAGTAAGACGTGGTGCTAATAATAATAATAATAATATAAGTATAGGACAAACCCAACCAGACCTCTGACTATCAAGTTACCACCTATATGATTCTGTGGCTACTATAATAAATACATTTTGATAGAAAATGTTAACTTTTAGTTAGTATTTATATTTTCTATAGTAACTTAAGAATTGATGTAGGAAACTAAAAACCTCATGTTTGGTAAAAAAAATTAAGTTTCTGTTTTTGGATTTGTTGGTCAAATTAAGATACGAGATTCAGATCCTTAAACCTATTGGACTTTTTTTTTTCCTAAATATTTTCCCACTCATATTCTGAGCTTCCTCTAAATTCTGGATTCCTCGTCTTTTCTATCTTTCTCTAAATTCTTTCATCCTCGTCTCTTCTATCTCCCTCGTCCCTTCTAACTTCCTCTATATTACACCTTCTTTATCCCTTACCTAATTATTTGGTTAGCCGGGATGACGAGTAAGACGTGAATCAATTAAAAGTTAATTTATGTCCAACGCGCGTTCTAACTGTGTTTTTTTTAGAAGTATATATTTTATTATGACAAGCAGTGTACATCCTGTGAGTGAAGTCTACTCCATCCTACCGTGGAGGTGTAAGGATAGCTAGCGGACGTTTGAATAGTTAAACAGCCCCAAACGGAGTAAGGAAAAGCCAATGGTAGGAAGACTAGGGCTGTTCCAGGAGAAAAAGTCACAAGCCCATCTTAAAATACAGCCTCCGCTAACCTCTCACGTGGTATAGTTCGCTATATGGTAGCGAGGCCTTAAAGAGGCAACCATTAGTTGCAACTAAATGTCAAAACACCAAGGTCATATAAAGGGGAGTTCTGGGGGATCCCAATCCCCGGAAATTTGATAGACCACCTAGGGAGCGGTGCATATATATATATATATATATATATATATATATATACACACACACACACACGTGTAAAAATTATTATTGGTTAAAGGTATGCTAAACTTTTATCACGAGCGTACTCGAGAAAACATTAGCTTTCCACGCCCTTGCAAAACATGTTTGTTAAATTGAACTTTTTTTTTATAAATTAATACGAGTAAGATCTTTAAAAAGAGTACTTGGCAGCTTAAGGTGAAAAGAACACTAAATAAATTCAGTATTCTTTACTGTTTTTAATGATAAAAAAACCTTTTTTAGAAAAACTAATTTAATATTGCTTCAGTAGTTATGTTTAGTCTAATTTTCTACACAAATTAATTTATAAATTTCTTCAATGTTTGTCATGAAGATAGAAAGTTCTGATAAAATTCTAAGATGACCGTAAAAGATATCAAAAAACTGTTCAGACCATATGTGTAGAAAATTAAACTAAATGTATACTGAAGCAATATTTTATTTTAGGCCAAAAAAAAACCTGTCTCGTCATAAAAATGTCCTTCCCCTTCACTTTATTTAGGAGACCAGGAGTTTCAAATTTGATGTCAAATATTGTAAGTTCTAACGAATGTTTAAATGATAATTAATAATATAATGCTGTCCATATATTTTACTTAACATAATTGTTTATTTTTTGTCACTCACTCTTTCTTTGTTTGGTTTTTTATAATCTAGAAACTAAAACAATACGTTTCAGTTGTCAAAAATCAAAAATTATGTATCATTTCATATTATTTTAGCAGTGTGTCTTACTACTCATTCGAGTTATACGTTTGTGTACTAATTAAGGAATTTTAGGAATTAGAAAGGTTATATTCATAGGAAGCGTACCCACATTTGCGTGGAAGGAGAGTAGAAAACCATTTAGGAAAACCACCCTCGGTACATCCAATTGAGATTCGAATCTCAATATCCCTGTCATCGTCAGTCTAGTCTACTGCGAGAGTAGCGCCTTAGACCACGCGGCCACCTAAGCGGAGTTTGTTGAGAATTAATAAGCGAGTGGTAGACCCTTAAGCTGCGTGATAAAAACTTCATATTATGGTCACAGCATAAACTATTAAGTTGCTTCATAGTTTGTGCTGTGACCATAATATGTTGGTTTTAATATTGAAATATTTGTATTAATTAATAATAATGCTGAAATATTTTTTTATTAATTAATATTAATGTTGAAATATTAATAACGTTAAAACTATTAATAATTCATTATGTACATCTCATATGGATGTCTAATGATTACACTAAATATCATCACCATCCATTAATTACGTTACCTAAAAAAAAGTTACGTAAAAAGATTAAATATTAAGTTTAACCCTCTATAACGCGGAAAATATAATGGTTTGAAATCATTGAATCACAGTTTAAGATCATAATTATACTTTTTTTTTTTAATTTTGCAATATACTTTTTACTGTCGGATGTTCTTAAAAACAGAATTCCCTTGCTTTATTTATGCGGACAGTAGCTCTATAAATTCAATCTCATCCTGCAAGATGGGAATATGTTTTGGTTAACTATTCCACCTTAAAACATTCTCGTGAAAAAGTATGTCTCAAAACCCGCTTCAGTATCATCATGATCTAACAAGCAAATCTCGTGTTAGACTATACCACCGTAAACGGGGAGATCGGGGTTCGATCCCAGTCGAATGCACTGAATATTTTTTTCATATAGTTTTCCACTCTTCTTCCATTAAAATGCGGGTTCATTTCCTCTAAATAAAACCTTCCTAACCCCTAACATATTAGTGTAATTAGTAAGGCGTATAACCCGAACGGTTAATAAGACATGAAGCTAAATAAAATGTATGTCACTAATATAATTAATCACGGGGCTATGTCTCGTACATAAATATGTTTTGGACAAGATCGGAATCTATTATATTATTTAGATACTTTAATGTTCTGTTAATGAAAGAAGAAAACCGGTTTTAGGTGAGGTCTATACCCCCTTATATAAAGGTTTGGAATAACACTCTTGTAAATAGACGTGTGTGTATATACTTTTTACAAAATTTTGAACAAATTATTGGAAAAATTGTTGAAGTATTTAAATCCGGAATGCAATTAAAAATAATATTGAATAGTAAACTTAACATTTGATGGGTAGTATTGGATTAGGCTCTATTTATTTTACATAGTTAGTAAGGGTGTGAGAAGATTCGAAACTTCGACTTCACTATGAAAACATTCCTCGACAAACATTATATGTTGCTGATAAAAATATTAATCAATAAATATCAATTACGTTCAATTATTGTCATTTGAGCTATATAATATATACATTACAAATCAATATTAATATGGAAAATTTTTAAGTAATTGAATTTAAGTTGTGACAGTAATTTTATTTATCTGAATAAAACAAAATATTACAAACAATTGTACAATATACTGTTTTCCAAGTAATTTTAGTGCATTAAGTCATATAAATAACAATATAATATTTTGTCCATCATAAAACAACTAATAACAATTTGTCTTTAACTTCAATTCAGCTTCAAGAATCCATCTTAATAAAATGAAGAATTTATGTGTTTTTCTATCATGAGAACTACACGCACGCTGAGGTTTGAAATTTTAAAATTAGTAACTCCTGTGCACGAAGCTGGAATTTTAAAATTTTTGAAAAGATTTTATTTAAATTTGTTAATAAATGAATCAGAAGAAATAAAATTAACGAGTTTATTTTTCTGTCTGTTTAAAGCAAAGAAAAATGCTGCTCGAGGTACTTTGGGCAAAGCCGGGTACTCCTACTAGTCTATATTAATATTATAAAGAGGAAAGATTTGATTTTTTGTTTGTAATGGATAAACTCAAAAACTACTGGACCTATTTTAAAAATTATTTCACCAACACAAAGCTACATTATCAGCGAGTAACATAGGCTATATTTTATTTTGAAAATTTAATTTATTCCTCATAAAAATGTCGATAGTATATTATATAGTCGTTGGGAAAAAAAAGTTGAGGGAAAATGGGGTTGGTGAAGGGGGCGGGCGGGTAGGGGTGAGGAAAGAGAAATAGATGTAGTGACGAGGAACGCAAAAAAAAAAGATTAAAATAAAATTTGGGGAAACGAGGGGAGTAAATGAAAGTGGAGGAAGCTGAAAAATTAATTTGATTTTTACAATTTGTCTTCCACGTTAAACTGTAGGTCCTTCATTTCATCTCACAATCACTCTACCATTACACATTAGCGTAAGTGCGTATAACCCGAACGGGTAGTAAGACGTGGTGCTAATAATAATAATAATAATACAATTTGTCTGATTGGTGTATATACAATTCCTTTCGCGCCTAGAGCAAACAAAATTATAGAAGAATGAGATGAAAATAGGAGGGAGGATAAAAAGAGGGAGGGGGCTATACAGTGATGGTAGGACTGTATTTTCAAAAAACAAAGTAAAAAAAGTTTTGTTTTTATATTGACATGATGGATGATTTGAAGCTTTGTTTTACAGGATTTTTTACAATATTTTTTACGGGGAAAGGGGCTAGTATTTAATATGTTTGATTCAAGGTCGCTTCTAATATTGAAAAAGTGGATTTCGCGCACCCCTCTTACTTAGGGAGAGGCAAATTAATAGCAATACGTGTCCCTCCCAAATTTGGAAAGCCACGCACGTCTATAATCTCGTCTAATCAAGAGTGGCTGGTGAAGGGGATGTTGGAACTTCGAATCCTGGCAAGGTGTATTGAGGATATATTTTTTCTTTCTTTTTAAAAGTTTTCCCATCATCCGTTTGGACAAATGCTAGTAAATTTTCTTTACATTCTACCTTCCTCGTCTCTACCCCCATAAGTGTAATTAAATGTGGATAGCTGGGACGAATATAGTAGGAGACTTTGTTAAAAAAAATAACTAAACAATTTATTATAAACCACACCAAACCTTTTAAAAGGTTCTTCATTTGGTGAGTTGGCTTTACGTCGAGTCTAGTGGCACATTTTTTTTATGACACTGTCAACTTGAAACAAACTTGGTGGCATTACTGATACTGTTATTGCACGAATGGAAATATGATAAGGTGTAAAGGGGAGAGGGTGGTTTCCAGTAGAAGTGGGGTGAGGAGAGGGGGGAAGCACTCTACTATCAAAGGATGGGTCTCACGCTTTCAATCAGCTTCTAATGAGGTCCTCTAATTTGTACTTTCCAAAGCTTGTGTATGTTAGTTAAACGTTTGTATCTAAGTAGTTACCTTATCGATTACAATTAATCAATACCTTTAGTTGGCGGAGACAATTTTCTTAGGCCTGTGTTTTACTTTTACTTACTCACGACTCCTCGTAGAGAAAGTATCGTGATGGTCAAAAAATCTAACTCTAGATTTTGATAAATGTCGACTTTTCATAACCCCTGAAACAGAAAAAGTAGTTTTTGCAATGCCATCTGTCTGTATGCCTGTCTGTCTGTACCTCGGGATAGAGGAGGAGTTTTTGGAATTAGCTATCCAACTCTAAATTTAAGGGTGGTTTACTTAAGTGCAAAAAGAGATAAATCGATTTCCTCGAAATTCTCTCTAACGATTTTGAATATGTTTTATATCTAGACACTGTTTACCATTATAAATAAGATGGAAATTCTCATTGAGGAGATCGGGTTTCAAATTCCGGTCAGATATACTAAGGGTGTTTTTTTCCTAAACGGGTTACCACTCTTACCCCACGCAAATGCGGGTATACTTCCTCTAAATTCAGCCTTCCTCATCCCTAACACCCTGACATAATTGGTAAGTATGCGTATAGCCTGAAACGTTAGTAAGACGTGGTGCTAAGAAAAAAAAACCAGTTTAATTCATGAATAAAAAATATTTAAAAGAATATTAATATAGTAATATTGCATTTTAAAATATTTTTAACTGTGAGCAACTCTGTATATATATTTTAGTGTAATCGATAAATTATTTAATAAACACGCTTAAGGGTGACCTGGTGGTCTAGGGGTACGGTGTCAGACTTCTATGCTGGCGGCCGGGGTTCGATCCTCGGTCCCAGCACAGATTTATCTGATTTCCAAACCCTTCCTACACCTCTGACAAGACATCTTGTGAATGTGTGGAATGCCAGGTCACCACCGTGGTTCGGATTCCACGTTAAACTTTAGGTCTTTCATTTCATCTCACAATCACCCTACCATTACACATTAGCGTAAGTGCGTATAACCCGAACGGGTAGTAAGACGCGGTGCTAATAATAATAAACATGCTTAAAAAAAATTTTTTAAATAAGGCTTCTTGAGTTGAGTTCTGATAGAGTACATATTTTGACACCACATCCCTACAAAAAAAATATTTCTTTATGAAATCGATAAAGAAAAAAATAACAAATTTAATGTTTTGTATTGTGGCTATAACCGCATTGCGTTGGGCCATTACAATGGTTAGCTACGTTTAGATTTTTTCCGATACAGCCAATAACAGCTTTTCCTAAGTATCTGAACTAAAGAAAAAGTTAAAATGTACATTACATTTCTAGAACCGTCACGACACCCCCTCCCTTCAATCCACCCCACCCCTCAACAACCCTTACTTTCTTTAAAAAAACATAGCTAGTTGCCTTTAATGCCAGTGTTCTGGTTAGAAGAGACTTAAGAGGCCTTTTAAGCATCAGAATGTAAATGTAATTTTTTTAACGTGTCGTGCCCAGGCTAAAAATAGCCCAAGTCAGCTTTATAGCTTGTCAAAGTCAAAAAACCAAGCCCAAGGTATGTTTATAAAATTTGAAATTTTTGGCTAAATCTACATCTCAAGATTCTAGATACCTTAACCACTTTTGTTTTGAAATCGGGAACCTTATCTTAATATTATGTCTGACACCTTAGATCAGTCGATAGAGTGACTGACTGTCTTCTGAGTTAAGAATCTTGGATTCGATTCCTAGTATGACTGAAAATTTTATAATTGGTAAAATGTGGGCTTCCCATTTCACATTGATGAATTAAATTCCATGAGTTTCGGTTCTGTCTGTTCTAATACACGTTAAATACCTCAAATAAATAGCGTGCATATATTTAACCCCTAATGTAAATTATAAATTTATTACGTCATGGCTACTGAACAGTTTTTAAATTTTTATGTGAAATAAATGCTTTTATTATTAAAAAATGTAATAAAACTCTTGTTTAGTTAGAACTCTGGAAAGTGCTGTAGAAAGAAATTTTCCTTTTTTGGAATTTGTAGTTTTACCTTTGAATATTTTTATAATGTGAAATTTTTTACCACATCCTTTAATTTATAAGTTTTAATTTATTTTAATAATTTAACAAAAATGTATGAAAATCGGTTCGGTAGAAATCCGGAAATCATTGTTCAAATGGATCGCTTACAGTTTTAAATATATGGGTATTTATTAAAATAACTTATTATTAATTATGAACCCAATTAATATAATTTTATAGCGTAGAGCTGCTTTGACCAGAGTCACCTATGAGTATAAAAGTATATAAAATTCAAACAAAGCATTTTAATAAGAAAACACCGAAAACAGTTTTTTCTAATAAAATCTATGAACCCGCTTAGGCAGGTGAGGCTTATTTTCTTCATATTTAATTGTATTAAAAAATAACTAATTAGTTAGCTTAAAGTGAAAGTGTATGCAAAAAAAAATAGCTATGGCAGTTCCATGTGAAAGCGTATGAAAAAACAAAGAATGAGGGCAGTTCCAAGTGAAAGTTCATTTATAAACAAAGAGCAAAGGCAGTTCCAAATTTATTTATACGAACAAATAACGATGGCGGTTACAAAAGAAAGAGTATGTAAAAACAAAGAACTATGGCAGATACAAGTGAAACTGCATGTTAAAACAAAGCGCAATGGCAGTTCCAAGGAAAAGTTTATTTAAAAAGTAAGAGCAGCAATGGCAGTTCCAAGGTAGAGTATATGTATAAGCTAAGCGCTCTCAATTGAAGTTCCAAATGAAATTATAATATTTAAAACAAAAAATTATTTCCAATTGAAAGTATATATAAAAACGAAACTCTAAATTAAAGTTTTAAGTGAAAGTATATAAAAAAAAAAGGAAACCATTTAGACTAAATGTGAAAGTACAGTATGTTTCCGGTGAAAGCGCGTAATGTTAATCTGACGGGCCCTACTATGGCTCTATCATATAGTTGCACCATAGTGGACACAACTAAGGTCATTCTTCTACATTTAGGGGTAAAAAATAATATTCATAAAAAAATAAAATATGACAAATTGGAAAATATTACATACCAGCTCACGTACAGTGAAATGGATTGTAATCCAACAAAGGGACATTTTAATATAAATATCCCACTGTGTATACATGAGTGAAAGCAAAATTCATATAAATATATTAAAATTCAGTCACAAAATGAAAACAAGAATAAAATGAATAGAATGAAATTTAAATTAGAAAGTAAAAATAAAATCTCAAACGAAGGGTTTGGGGGTGGGGGAGGGGGATAGGTACAAANAAAAAAAAAAAAAAAAAAAGTTGGCTTACAACGTGTATAAGATTTTTATTTGTTCCTTCAATTATAGTTTCTTGAGCTTTTACTATTCTTGTTTTCCATTTAATAATAAGATTAGTATATTTATATTTATATAAATATTCCGAAATTTATTTATTACTTGTAAACACTTAATTAGCTAATTCAATAAATATATACTACTATAGTATAGTAGAATTATAAAATCAAATGGCTGAATATAAGTAAACTACCGAAATAAATGTATAAAAATAACAAAATAGGGTGTTTGCGTCTGAAATTAAAGTAATTTCAAAAAATATATCTGCTATGACTATAGCTAATTAAAAAGTGACATTTCCTTATTTTTCAATTAATTAATGGCATATTGAAAAAATTGTACGAATTTGTATTTCAAAATTCAATGGTTAGTAATTATTTTATTATAAAGTGTATAGCCCGATAGCGTAATAAGATGCGGTACTAATTATTATAATAATCATAATTTTATTTTAAAATAATTTAATAAAGTTAAATAAAACTCTCACCCACCTATAGTTAAAAAATAAACTGTTGGTTGCTAACTATTCTTAAATCTATATACTTTTTAACATCTACTTGTCATATCTCTTGCAGCCGCCTAAATTGTAAATAAACCAGTTTGTACCCTATTTCTAGAAAATTTTATTGGTTTTGAACGAAATACATCAAACAGTTTCGTATGTATACCCAGATACAAGCAGAGGGAGATTTATAAAGGGGACAGACATGGCCCACCTTTCTGAGTCTGGGAAGATACAAAACGTCATACTCGAGGTATTATGGATTATTAGCACATGCTGTTTTACAAGATCGGAACCCTAAAAGTTCCATGTAAAGTATCGTCATATATAACAAGTTAGATAATTCCGCATGTTGGCGATTAACAAATTAGGCCTAAGTCTAGCGTTTTTGTTACAGTGGTATGTCCGGGGTGTTAAAGTCCCTGGATCTAAGCTACAATGAACTATCCGAGATCCCGTTTGAAGCCTTGCAGTCGCTCAGAAGCTTGGACTGGCTTAATCTTCACAGGTAAAAGGAAGAAAACTAATAAAACATATTTCATTTTATTATGAGACGGTTAACAGAACAATGGGTGACCTGGTTGTCTAGGGGTAAGGTGTCAGACTTCTATGCTGGCGGCCGGGGTTCGATCCTCGGTCCCGGCACAGATTTATCTGATTTCCAAACCCTTCCTACACCTCTGACAAGACATCTTGTTAATGTGTGGAATGCCAGGTCGCCACCGTGGTTCGGATTCCACGTTAAACTGTTGGTCCTTCATTTCATCTCACAATCACCCTACCATTACACNCCACGTTAAACTGTAGGTCCTTCATTTCATCTCACAATCACCCTACCATTACACATTAGTGTAAGTGCGTATAACCCGAACGGGTAGTAAGACGCGGTGCTAATAATAATAATAATAATAATAATAATAATAATAATAATAATAATAACAGAACAATGAGATAAAAATATATAATCACTAAATAAATATGTACTACTAAATGTATGGTTGATCCCGGCCATTCTCAATACCATATAATCTTTTGGCATCATATAATAAACAACCATCTCTGAATTCAAACATTTTATTTTTATTTTCAACGTGCTAGGAAATCAGGTGACATACAAGTGTCTCAAATTTAATTTGTATGAAATTTGGGTTCCTAATAACACCGATTTTATTTTAAGTAATTGCACAGTCGAAAGGAATAAATACGTATGAGACAGTATTGTCAATAACCCTTTTGTTTTAATATTCGTAAAATTGAATATATTAGCTTACCTTAGCTTAGCTGGTAGCACGTATATCCATTGATATAGGAGCCCAAGATTCAATTCCAGGCTTGTCCGATATTTTATCATTAGTGACATTGAGTCATTCTCTTTTATAGTGATGACTTAATTGCCCGAGGACTGAGCAGTGTTATATAATTAGGTTAATTTGTAAGCTGTGTGCTAATTTAACTACTTGGCTCAAAAATACCACGTTAAACAATACAAATGAATAAAAATAATCATTCGTGGTGTTATCGTTTTGAACATTTCAATAGGTGAAATTTAATTTGATTTTAATTAAGTTATTAAGGAGGTGTTTGTTTCCACCTCTCAACCTGGCCCTTCATTGCAGCAACCAGATCACCTCTTTAGGTGGTGGTTTGGGTGAAGGGGATTGGATGCACCTCAAAGACACCATCACCAACGTCTTCTTGGGCGAGAATGACCTCACTGAGCTTCCCAGACGACGGCGGGGTCAGAACTGGGACATAAATGGGAATGGAGAAGTCCATCAAGGTTCGGGCGCCTCCTTGGCTGAGTGCCACCTCTTGACCTGGCTCAACCTCGACAGCAACAAGATGGCGTCGCTGGAACCGGGGACGTTGCCGTCGTCCTTGCATACTCTCAGCGCGTCGCACAACCTCATCAGGAGGTTCCCCACCGATACGTTGGATGGTCTCAAAGACCTGGCGTGGCTCTATCTTCGTGGTAACTACTTGGGGGAGCTCCCGGAATACACCTTCAGACACAAGAAACGTCTTGACAAGCTTGATCTAGGTGAAAACGCGCTTAGGACTATACCTAGCAACGTTTTCAACAGCTCTCTCACCGTCCGTGATCTGAACCTAGATTTCAACTACTTTCAAAACTTATCTGCTCAATCCTTTCGAGGGTTGAACGTGGGGAGAATTTATTTATCCATGAATCAACTACATTCGGTCGATGATAAAGCTTTTGTTGGTGTAGGACACTCATTAGAGTTCTTGGACTTGGAGAAGAACAAGTTGCAAGAAATACCAAAAGCTCTCCACCACTTGAAGAGGTTGAAATATTTGTATATACCGTCCAATAAAATTAATAATATTTCTGATGATGCGTTCAACAGTTTTTCTGGATCATTAAGGGCGCTGTCCCTTTCTGGCAACCGATTGAGTAAAATACCACGTGAAGCCTTGAAAGACTGCAAAAGGTTGTCTCATTTAAATATAGGTTATAATCAAATTTACGACGTTGAACCGGATGACTTTGTGGGTTGGGGCCATTCCCTGGACACGTTACTACTGCGCAACAACCGCATCAGTCGTCTAGATGCCCGTGTGTTCCGGGAGACGCCGGTTCTACGAGAGCTCAGTCTTTCTTTCAATAAGTTGAGTGACGTGGATCAAGATGCTTTTTCTGACATAGCCACTAGCTTAGAGAGTTTAGAAGTTAGCTTCGGCATGTACAGAGAGGATTTCCCGGAGGACTTTCTCAAGCCGTTGAGGTCGTTACTTTGGTTGGCGTTGGACAACAACAATCTACGAACTATATCGTCAACAGCGTTGTACAGTTTTGAACAACTCCAGTATTTGAACTTGGAGGTTAACCACATAGTGCATCTCCCTTCGGACGTGTTCAACGGAAACATCCATGGCCACCTGCGTGATGTCCGTTTGTCTTACAACAACCTCGAAACACTTGAGACAAACACTTTTTATTCTCTGGGGAGTTTGCAGTCTGTAGTACTCGCTGGGAATAGAATCAGGACTATTAAAACAAACTCATTCAATTATCTTCCTAATTTAGTGACACTAGTGATATCTGATAATCGTGTGAGCTATATAGCAGCGAGGTCTTTTTCTGAACTTCCCAACTTAATCAAACTCGACCTACAAAACAACGATCTCAAAGAGTTTTCGTCAAGTTTTTTTCAAAACGTTACAAGCTACAACATGCCGATGACTTTGAATATTTCTAGAAATCATATCTCTTATCTGTACGGTAGTGACCCTGGATCTACTGTCTACTTAAAAATCCTCGACATGAGTCACAACCGCGTCCAGGATGTCCCCGTATATTTCTTGCAACTTTTCTCTGAGTCCCTAAGACGTCTCCACATGGGCTACAATCGAATAGCGCACTTGGGTGCCATATCGTTTGGGAACCTCAAGCTTTTGGAAGTGCTAACACTTGAACACAATAGTATAATGACGTTACGAAAACGTTCTTTTCACGGGGTGGAGTCATTACAAGTTATAGACCTGTCGCATAACCATATAGAACAGTTGAATTTTGAACAGTTTTCTAATTTGAGAAATCTTCGTATCGTTGACCTTTCCCATAATCACGTGCGATCAGTGCCTAGAGACGCCTTCATGAACACCAGAATGGAGCGACTCGACCTGTCTAATAACGAGTTCGTAGTGATGCCCAGTAGCGTCTTGGCTCAGGTCGGAGTGACTTTGAGGTATCTAGACATATCTCACAATCACTTGGAACAACTGGACAGCACCATGTTCCCCGACACTCCCTTCCTCTCGGGGTTGAACCTCGCTCACAACAAGCTGACGATCCTGCCCGATAACGTGTTTACAAGTCTCGGGGGTCTACTGAAGCTCGATCTGAGCAGCAACCCTCTCCGGGCCAACTTCAAGGAGCTGTTCCATTACCTGCAGAGGTTGAGACAACTCAGCCTTGCTGACACGGGGCTAGGGGTTGCCCCGCACCTCCCTCTGCCCAATCTCGTCGGACTCAACCTGTCGCACAACTTTCTGGAGGATCTGTCTTCGACCTCAGTGGAAGGTTTGGCGGGGTTGAGGACGCTGGACCTTCGAGGGAACCGGTTGACCGCCTTGCCTATGCATGCGTGGCCTCAGATGCAGTTTCTTAAATCTTTGGATGTATCAAAAAATCCTATAAAAGTAAGTTGTAGTATTAAAAAATATGTTCCTTTAATTAATTTAGTTAATACACCCTTACATTGGACAAAAGAGCGTACTATGATATGAAATATTTATTTGAGACATTTTATTTTATGCTATACCGATCGATGAGAGTTTGGATTAAATGTCAAACTCGTTAATTCTGCTCGTCCATTATTGGGGAGAATGTCAAAGTTCGAATCCAGGCTGGGTGTGCAGAGGGCAATGTTTCCTAAAACGATTCCCACTATCTACCCCTGCAAATGAGGATATATTTTCCGTAAATTACACCCTTTGTCACCATCAAGCAAATAGTGTGAATATACGGGTATCCCGGGCGTGCAGTAAGACGGGGTGTAAAAATAATAGTTTATGGGCTCAACAGAAATAATAAAAAGAAGTAAATTTGGCAATGTTAATTAATAAACGTTATCTACATATAATTAGGATGATTTTCTTTTATTCTTAAATCTTCTATAAATTATTATAAGGCTTAGAGGCGTGACAGACATAAAGGTAATTAGTGAAATTATTGTAATAATATACCCTATGACCCTGTTGTCCCTAGATCGTCACCAAGGACAGTTTCTCCGGCCTGAACCGTCTTCAGCACCTGAACGTACAGGACTTGTCACGTTTGGAACGTTTCGACGCCGACTCTTTGAATCGTCTTCATCTGCTCACCTCCCTGAGTATACAGACGTGGCCCAGGATAGAAAAATACCGGTTCCGGTTAGGGAGAGTTCTTTCCAGCGTCTCCTCACTCAGAAAACTATCGGTCCGAATTTTGGAACCCGTGCTAACTGATCAGCTGCTAGGGGCGTTCAACCCCAAGTTAAGGCATCTGGAAATAACGGGGGATAATCTCAGGACAATAGAAGGGGAGGCTTTAGAAGGGGTGGAAGACAACCATGAACTGTTGGTCCAGATCAAAGGGACTCAGGTGGGTCTAGTCTTGTGATAAAATATTGTGTGTTTAATGTGTATCCCTAAATACAATCCAATTTACATATATTGGGCCTTTTAGGAAATATAAACATTATGTTGCGGTCAACATTAATAGCATTTAATCTAGTATACTGGGGTACACATACAAATTAATTGAGCACACATTAAAAAAAATTAATGGAGCATACACACAAAATCAAATGGGGCACACATAAAAATCAAATGGAACATAATGGGTAGGGATTAACAAGTTTGGACAGGAATAAACCAATAAAAATAAGACCAATAAGACCACAGCTGCTCAACCCTTAAAAAAACACCCCAGAGTTAAATAAAACTAATAAAAAATACTGGCATCACAATAAACATACCATATACGCTGTACCGGTAGGGCAATCGCACTACATACTGCAATTAAACTATATTAGTGGTAACATTTTATAAAGTGTTAGTAATGTCCAACAAAAAACAAAAGTTGCAAATAACATATATATATGAAAGTAGTAACTCTTCAAGTTGTGAGATATTTTTTTTACTCGTATGGCATATATGAATGGGAGGGACATGACATCCAGTTCGATCGTCTGTATGTAGACAATTTGTTGCTCTGGCTTCTTCAAAGTGGAAGACGCAAACTACAATTTCTTTAAATATCTATAATTTCTTTAAATACGTATCATCACGTCTTACTAACCGTTGGGGTTATACGCTTGAGTAATAATTACGCTAATGGTTTAGAAGTTGGAGAGGTTGAATTAGAGGAAGTGAACTCGAATTTGCCTGGAGGGAGAGGGGAAAACCATTTAGGGGACCCCCCCCCCTGTTAACCCGAGTGAGATTTGAACCTCGATCTCCCCATCCTCAGCAGTCAAGGTCAACATGAAACTAGCACGTTAGCTAACTACGCCACCGAGGCGGGTCATTTATTTAAAGAACAATTTCTTGAATTATACCACAGACAATGATATTTTTATTTAATTAAAGCCTTTACTTCAAGGATAATAATATCAAAGTTTAAATATATCTAATGTTAAAGGAAGTCCGCTATCTTATATAAGTCAGTAACGTGTCTACTTAATTATTTAAGGGCACCGGGATCGATTCACGGCGTGGCCGAAAAAATGTATAATGAATTAAATTTGGGCTTAGTCCTTTTACAGTGATGAATTAACGTCTAGGCTCTGGCTGCTGTGTCTGCTTTATATTTAATTTGGTTTGTAAGGCGTGTGTGTTTCAAAAAGTTCACATTATATAGTTCTACTGCAATGGTATTAAACCTGTGGTGAGCAAGAATAAATAAATAATCGCGCAAGCTTTCTTAAGTCAAAGTTAATCTAGTTTAAATCATATGTGTGTACGTATGTGTGTGTTCTTTGAAACCAGGATTTTCATTAGGTATGTACTTTGTGTGTTTTCATACTAATGTGAATTTAGTAATTTTACAAATTGTTGGTGACCTGGTGGTCTAGGGGTAAGGTGTCAGACTTCTGTGCTGGAGGTCCGGGGTTCAATCCTCGGTCCCGGCACAGATTTATCTATCACCCTACCATTACACATTAACGTAAGTGCGTATAACCCGAACGGGTAGTAAGACGCGGTGCTAATAATAATAATAATAATAATACTAATTGTTTCTCTTTATTTCTATGCAAGAATGCAAATAAAGTTTTCCTATGTGACATATGAAGTTAATGATTGCTTTACTAAGCTGTGTAGGTTTATGTAGTCAGATTTGTTAACTACCGTATTTGACCTGATAGTAGATGGGGATATGATAGCAGCCATCTATTATATTGTAGCTGGAATAAAAAAAAGTGATCATATAAATAAATAGTCGGGTTAAATTTTCATATTTAAATAGAATGCAAATTCTGAATTTATTTCTTAATCGTGTGATAAGTAACTTGTATCTTCCATATTGTGTTTTATTGTTTGAAACTAAAATTTAAAAAAAAATTTACTCCTATTCTACGTTTTAATTTGTTACAATTCCAATTTAACTAGGGTTTTTTTTTCAACCGTAGCTCCAAAAATAGATGGCATTGTATCTAGGGTAAAAATTAAAGTTATTAATAGTATCCGGGGTTAATATTAGATCAAATATGGTAGATAATTAAGTTTAAGGAAATATTTAATTAAAATAACACCCGCTTCGGTGGCTGCATGGGCTAACAATTGCAGTAGACTTGACTGCCAATAAAGCACAGATAGAGGTTAGAATCTCGGTCGGGTGTACTGAGCATGTTTTTTCCAAAATTGTTTCCAACTCTCCCTCCACTCAAATGCGAGTGCACTTCCTCTACATATAGCCTTCCTAATCCCTAAAACCATTGGCATCATTAGTAATTAAGCGTATAACTAGAACGTGTAGTAAGACACGATGCTATTTTTTTTTTAAATAACACACGCTTCCTTCTTAATTTAAATAATTTCTTATATATTATTATCATTATTATTATTATTATTAGCACCGCGTCTTACTACCCATTCGGGTTATACGCACTTACGCTAATGTGTAATGGTAGGGTGATTGTGAGATGAAATGAAGGACCTACAGTTTAACGTGGAATCCGAACCACGGTGGAGACCTGGCATTCCCCACATTCACAAGATGTCTTGTCAGAGGTGAAGGAAGGGTTTGGTAATCAGATAAAT
>CABFVZ010001065.1:187548-220157 GCA_902151445.1 Timema monikensis | reverse complement strand
TAGTTCATTACATTCCACCTTAGTTCTTTCTATCCCTATCTTGAGATAGTTCATTACATTCCACCTTAGTTCTTTCTATCCTTATCTTGAGATAGTTCATTACATTCCACCTTAGTTCTTTCTATCCTTATCTTGAGATAGTTCATTACATTCCACCTTAGTTCTTTCTATCTCTATCTTGAGATAGTTCATTACATTCCACCTTAGTTCTTTCTATCCTTATCTCGAGATAGTTCATTCCATTCCACCTTATTACTTTTTATCCCTATCTTGAGCTAGTTCATTCCATTCCAGCTTAGTTCTTTCTATCCCTATCTCGAGCTAGTTCATTCCATTTCACCTTAGTTCTTTCTATTCCTATCTTGAGCTAGTTCATTCCATTCCACCTTAGTTCTTTCTATCGCTATCTTGAGATAGTTCATTCCATTCCACCTTATTACTTTCTATACCTATCTTTATCTAGTTCTACCCAGTCTATTTTTGTATGTGGAGAAGACATATGCTAGTGTGGATATAAATAAAGTTTGGGGAGCGATAGAGGAGGATGGATTGTAAACAATATTTGTAATGAGTAAGGCTCGGATGTTTATGACCTTAAAAATTGCGAAATATGTAATCAAAATGTTCTTAAATATACCAATGACCTAAAAATTAACAAATTTTCCCTTAAAAATGTGTGATGTTAAATTAATACTATTATAAATATGCCTCAAATCAAGGAAGTAGCTTGCTATAAAATAAATTAGTCGACAAATCTTTAGGTGACCTGGTGGTCTAGGGGTAAGGTGGGAGACTTCTGTGCTGGGGTCCGGGTCTCAATCCTCGGTCCTTGCACAGATTTATCTGATTACCAAACCCTTCCTTCACCTCTGACAATACGTGTATTAATCACAACTAGTGAATGTGGGGAATGCCAGGCCTCCGCCGTGGTTCGGATCCCACGTTAAACTGTAGGTCCTCCATTTTATCTCGCAATCACCCTACCATTGCACATTAGCGTAAGTGCGTATAACCCGAACGGGTAGTAAGACGCGGTGCTAATAATAATAATAATAACTATTTTTCATAAAGATTCTCCAAGTATACATTTAATCATTTTAATTAATAAGAATTTATAATTTATGATAATTTTAAAAATAATAAAGCTTGTTTATAGAAATATTTTAATTAATTATTATAATATAAAGAAGATTTGCAAGAAACAACACAATTTTGATTAATAAATTTGATATTTCAATAAAAAATTAATAAACTTGTACCTAGGCCTAAAAAGTTTTAGTATTGATATAAAAAATATGTATTTTAATACAAATACTTGGTTATTATATTAAACTTAGTAATATAGCTACTCAAATATTTTTGGTTAAAACCACTCATTTGGTTGCACCTTAAAACTACGTTGAAAAAAATATTCTTAAGAGTAAGTTAGGTTATGTCAGAAGTAGTATGAGTAGGATGAAAACCAGTCATTATTTACAAAATTAAGGTATTGGTTTCATTATTTTTGAATATTACGTTTCATAATAAATATTTTATCTCATTTAAATAATATTATATCAAATAATGGGACTATATATTTCAAAATATTTTTAAGAACAGTATAATTTTGTGCTAAACAAGTGGAAGGTTTTTAAATTCAGAAATTAACTTTCGAATCAACTTTTTTTAAATAAAACTTTACTTGCTTTAGAACGCCCTTAAGGGGAGTATACACTTTCATGGAAATATCCTTATGTTTTATTTCTTGAAATAATGTTCTAAGGCTTCAAAATTATTAAAATATCCCTCACCTATCTTAGAATATTCTGTTGTGACCCTCACACTGCTGTATTTCTTATGGTAATGCCTGCTCTGAAATTTCAAAACCACTAAAACAATCCTCAATCATCTTAGAATGTTCTGTTGTGACCCTCACACTGCTGTATTTGATTTTCTTTTTAAAGAACAGTAAGTTTTCTTTTTATTTAACTTGAACCAGTAGTGGAACCTTAAAATGTTTAATTGGAGAAACGGAACATGAACTGGAACCGATAACTATTTCGGTTCTACTCCTTGATCTAAAAGGATAAATCTCAGTAAAGGTCTGCGTGGAAAGATTGATAGATATTAGCCACCATGGTTTGACCCAGAAAAACTTTTTTTTTTTCATCTGTGCCGTTATAAAGTTATCAACATCTAGTCTGAAAGAACTACTTAATTTGAATAAAGCTGTCAGCGTTGCGTATCTCTTTGAATGTGGTACGTGTCCCTCGTGATAATAATTATGCGGTGTAATTAAGACGATTAATTACAGGCTTTACAGCCATTTAAGTCATGCTGTAGATACTGTATCAGGGTGATTACACCATCTGACTAATTAGCGATGTTAGTTATGTGCTATGTAATCCTAGAAGGTGAAGGGGCTATTAAGGCGACCGTCTCGGTCAGTGAGAAATTATCAATCGCTGTCAGGACACAAGGATTAAAATACAATGGTTTGTGTAGTTTTATAGAACTACTTCTCTACTCTGTCTAAAAATATACTCTCTCTCTCGCCCTTTCTTTATAACCAATCTTTGTCATGTCAACAAAAAAAGAGGGGAATGGAATCTAAGAAACTACTTATCTCAATGTAAAGAGGCTAGCTCGTTGCTAGTTCTCAAATATCAAACAATGACTGTATTTGTTAGAGGAAACTTATTATCTGAAGGTAAAGAGGAAAGCTCGCTGCTAGTTCTCAAATATCAAACAATGACTGTATTTGTTAGAGGAAACTTCTTATCTCAAGGTAAAGAGGAAAGCTCGCTGTTAGTTCTCAAATATCAAACAATGACTGTATTTGTTAGAGGAAGGCTAAATCTAGAGCCCTTTTTTCATCAAACCTAATGTCTTAGTTCCACTAATATGATTAAAAAGTCGTTAAAAATCATCAACTAATGTCACATTTTCACACATTTATTTCTATTAACTAAACTATAAATATAGGAATGTTGAGAAAAAAGAGCCTCGTTGGAATCTTTGGGTCTTATTTTGGTGTGATCCATATTTTGAAATAAAGCAACGTATAATTAAATATTGCGTTAGAGCTGAACGTCTGAGCGGCAAATGCTCTCTTACCGAGGCGGCCTCCTGTGCACGAGTAATTACAGGCTCTTTATTAATTCAATACATGCTGTTGTTACTGTAGCTAGGTGATTCTACACCATCTGACTAATGATAGCTGTTAGGCTTTGTGCTATGTGCTATGCAATCTTACAAAGAGAAAGGACTGAGCTTTGAAGACATTCAACCAGATACTTAAGGTGTAAGTAAGTGTAGTGGTTACGTGTAAATGCCAGTGTTTTATCAGTTTTTATAGTAAAACTTTTGTTTGTTAAAATAAATAAAATATGGCTCTTTTAGAAACATAGAGTATAATTTTCTCCACATGGTGTTATCAACAGTTGTTGAATATCTGTCAAGGGGTGTCCTGGAATTTAATGACAACTTTTTCTCTTCATTTTAAAGAGTTTCTCATCTAATACCACTTTGCTCATGACAGATATTCAACAACTGTTTATATAAACACGCGAAGAAAATTAAAATCTTTGTTTCTACTGGAGAAATATTTTATTGGTTTTGAAAAAAAAAAAGCTTTGAGGTTAAAACTGCAAAAATATCACCCTAAACTCACCTTTTCTATACTCTCACCTTAAACTTAATCTCTTTTTTTTTTAGAAGTTATCGAAGATTCAAAATCACAGAAATGAGTCATCCATAAATCACATAACTTTCATTTCTTAAACTTTACTGACCCTCCCTCCTTTAACATGTGTTACGCAACATAAAGAGTAAGTTATTATTTCATAGGGTTACTTTTTGTGATACTAAAAGAGGGACTTAAATTTATTAATAATAATAATAATAATCAAATTGTATTTTAAATCCTGAATATAAGTTATTTCAAATAATTTTAAATCAATACTTTATTATTATTATTTTATTCATGTACGTTAATATCGTTTTGACAACATTATAATTTAGGTTAAGGATATGTGTAACATAACACTTTGATGTAAACCCTGATTTTGGTTGGCAGAACGGTATAGAGAATTCAAACAAATTTTTGCGACCAACATTAATAACAGTTTACTATATTATTAATGTTATTTAATAGGTATTGAACATATTGATCAAAGGTGACAATTTTAGATAAAATAACTTGATGTATGAATATATTAAAATTGTTTAAGTAATTTTAGAAGCTACCCTCTACTGTTGTTCCTACCAAAACCATACGATATCCACCCTATCTCTATGTAACAGCATGTAGACATTAAAGCTCCCTACCTTCAAACATCGCTGCGAGGTTAAGGCCCTTGGCCCAGTCGAGTGAAAATCTAAAACCTATTTGGTGAGATGGTGGGCGGGAGGGTGAAAAGCTTGGCGTGGCTTCACAACCGAACAAAGTATCCTTGCGCGCGAACAAGAACAGATGGATCACGGAAAAAGTAGATGGTGCTCGCTACCGGACAGGTCTTACGGACAAATCATACGTTTGTAAATGTAAGTTTTCTCGAGAACGAGTAAAATTTGTATAGTAATATTTTCAACACCTATTCCAAGATAATGTGCCAATGTTTATTAAGTGTTACATTTTCTTATTTTTTTGTTATGAAGCTGACACTTTTCTATTAAAAAATGTCAATTTTATCGATATTTTATCACTGTTATAATAAGAGAAGAGAAGTGTATATAAAAAGTATAACTTAATAAACATACTTCTATTCTTAAACAAACCGTTTCCGAAAAGAAAATAGCAAAACAATAAAAATTATTGAAGATAACCGGTTGTTCACATGGCTCTGCATTTCCACGACAAATGAAATTGCCATAAAGGATGACACCTTACGTTGCCTAGAGCACCCATATTGTAATACACCTTATTTCCAGCCGAAAGGCACGGTCAAAGGTTTGACTCTCATATCAGGCACACTTGGTATGGTTGCCCTCAATTGATTTTCACCATAATACTACCGCATTTTTTTTTAATATGTGAACATCCTGACCCAACTGATTATATCAGTAACACGAGAATTTCTACGAGCGATAGTGAAAGTGTATACCAATTTTGCCGGGAAAGATATTTTCCCATACCTTCCAGGTTTCCTTTAAATACCACAATCGACACAGGGCTGACGGTTTTAATCCTCCTCCGTAAGGAAGTTGTATTACGGATTTGTATCGCTCAAAGAAACATTCCGTCAACCTCGGCTAGGTTTGAACCCACGGACCTTGGGTCTGATGCGAGCACTTTACCCCAAAGGCACCGAAGTTGACTCTCTCTTTGTTACTGTCGATACAGTTCTTTAAAAAATAAGTAGGCTACTCTTTCTATTCATTCATCATAGATAAAGACGCTTATATATATGTTCGTGTTTTTTTTTTGTTTTTTTTATTATTATTATTATTATTATTATTATTATTATTATTATTATTATTATTATTATTATTATTATTATTAGCACCGCGTCTTACTATGTAGGGTGATTGTGAGATGAAATGGAGGACCTACAGTTTAATGTGGAATCCGAACCACGGTGGAGGCCTGGCATTCTCCACATTCACATTTTTTTTTTGTTCTAGCTATTATTATATATCCGGGATATTCGCATATTAACACAATATCACCACAATATGAACAAGTTAAATTATTATGAGAAGGAATATACACGTATTTGCGTGGAGAGAGGATGGGAAATAGTTGAGGAAATAATACATCTTATACATGTGGTCAGGATTTGAGCTCCAAACACTGTCACCGATATACAAGATGAGATGGACGACTTGGTCCATTTCATTTGACTGCAGTTTCAAGTTCAGTAGAATTGCGTTAGGTAAATTTAAAAAAAAATTAAATATAAATATATTACTTTGAGGTCAATATCAATACAATTTCGTTATATACTACTATTGTTATTTTATAGGTATCGATAGTATCTATCATATGAAACATCAGAAGATCACGTGACTTGTAGTTTGAAGAAGTAAGAGTATATCTAGTAATTTCTCTTCCTGACGGATAAGGTTCTGCCTATGAACATTGGACTGTAATAGCATTACTAGCTGTCAGATAAGGTTCTGCCTATGAACATTGGACTGTAATAGCATTACTAGCTTGTCAGATAAGGTTCTGCCTATGAACATTGGACTGTAGTAACTTTTCTAGCTGTCAGATAAGGCTCTTCCTATGAACATTGGACTGTAGTAACTTTTCTATCTGTCAGATAAGGTTCTTCCTATGAACATTGGACTGAAGTAACTTTTCTATCTGTCAGATAAGGTTCTGCCTATGAACATTGGACTGTAGTAACTTTTCTAGCTGTCAGATAAGGCTCTTCCTATGAACATTGGACTGTAATAACATTACTAGCTTTCAGATAAGGTTCTTCCTATGAACATTGGACTATAGTAACTGTTCTAGCTGTCAGATAAGGTTCTTCCTATGAACATTGGACTGTAATAACATTACTAGCTGTCAGATAAGGTTCTGCCTATGAACATTGGACTGTAATAACATTACTAGCTGTCAGATAAGGTTCTGCCTATGAACATTGGACTGTAGTAACTTTTCTAGCTGTCAGGTAAGGTTCTTCCTATGAACAATGGACTGTAGTAACTTTTCTAGCTGTCAGGTAAGGTTCTTCCAATGAACATTGGACTGTAGTAACTTTTCTATCTGTCAGATAAAGTTCTTCCAATGAACATTGGACTGTAGTAACTTTTCTAGCTGTCAGATAAGGTTTTTCCTATGAACATTGGACTGTAGTAACTTTCTAGATGTCAGATAAGTAATTAAACGTATTAAGTGAAAAATACGTGCCCACTGAGTCTGATAATCATGTGTCTACATTTTACACCAGTGTTTTTCAAACTGTTCTCCACATTAGTCACATGTGATTCCGATACGATATTTTAGAAAAATCTTTATTGGTGTATCATGTTCTAAAATGGCATCATTAATTATAACTGCCAATTATTATATTTTTAATCTTAATTAAGGGCATTGCTAAAGATACAGCCATAACATGCGATTATTTTAACTCTCTTTATTATTTAATACATGTAAAATATAATTGTATTTATTAAATGTTCGTAATTTTAGTGTTAACATTTTAATGAGGGCTCCAGGATTCATTTGATCTAAATTGTTTGGGAACCTCTGGTATAGAATTTCAATATGACACTGACTTCTTATTTACAATGAATTAAAGTAAGGAATAGAAGAGAAAGATTACGTTTGTTGTAGATCTTCTGGTAATGTGTTTATTGCCGCACTTACCTATTCTACCTTTCCTTATCTTGAGCTAGTTCTATCCAGTCTACCTCATTACATCTTATCCCTATCTTCATCTAGCTCTATCCAGTCCACCTCATTACATCTTATCCCTATCTTAAGCTAGCTCTATTCAGTCCACCTCATTACACCCTATCTCTATCCTGAGATAGTTCTATCCAGTCTACCTTATTACACCCTATCCCTATCTTGAGATAGTTCTATCCAGTCTACCTTATTACACGATATCCCTATCTTGAGATAGTTCTATCCAGTCTACCTAATTACACCCTATCTCTATCCTGAGATAGTTCTATCCAGTCTACCTTATTACACCCTATCCCTATCTTGAGATAGTTCTATCCAGTCCACCTCATTACACCCTATCCCTATCTTGAGATAGACACCTTATCTTTATTTTTAGCTAGCTATATCCAGTCAACCTCATTACACCCTATCCCTATCTTCAGCTAGCTCTATCCAGTCCACCTCATTACATCCTATCTTGAGCTAGTTCTATCCAGTCCACCTCATTACACCCTCTCTCTTTCAGGTCCATTCTAATGTTATCCTCCCATCTTCATATAGGTCTTCCTAATGTTTTGTTCCCATTGGGTTTGCCAGTCATTACTCTGAACATGGTTCTAGATTCTTCCATAGGAGCTGCGAAGAAACTTCCGAGATAAGATATCGTGGACGTGTCTGCAGCGTGAATCTGGAGAAAATGCTTCCTTTGGGACGTGATTTAAAGTTGCACAATAAAGATGGTGAGTTATGCTTGCAGCTAAACCCCAAATTCAACAGGAAGTAACTTTTTTTTTTGTATTTATCAAGGTTAAAGGGGGATTGTATGTGAAGGCGAACTAAGGGCTGTGTTTTTACAGTTTTTAATAGTAAAATATAATTTAGTCCAAAATAAATCAAATATTACTCCAGTAGAAACAAAGTTTAATTTTCTTCACACGGTGAAATCAACAGTTGTTGAATACCTTGTCGAAGGTGTCCTGAAATTTAATGACAAACTTTTTATCTTAATTTAAAAACTTTATCATCAAATGCAGCTATGCTCATGACAAATATTCAACAACTTTTGATATCACCACGTGAAGAAAATTAAACTCTTTGTTTCTACTGGAGCAATATTTGATTTATCTTTGTCAACAAAGCGTTGATATAAAAACTAATAAATATCGCCCTTAACTTGCGTCCCCTATATCCTCTTATTAGTAAAACCATACCAATGAATAACTGCTTTGGTGATCAAATGGTCTAACGCGTCACTGTTACAATAGCAAGGACTGCCGGTGACGGTAAAATAAGAGTTCTAATCTCAGTCAAACGTTATTTGTTTCTATCCCCCACTCTCCTAAATGGTTTCTCACTCCCCAACGGTGCAAATGCGGGTTTATTTATTCCTAAATCTCAGACCTAGTCCTATATTCGGATTACTATATAAATCAAAAGGCATTTTGTTACTACACAAATTTATGTGATCAGAACCTGTCACTTTTTTTTTACGAATGAAGGTACAGGTAAAAAGGAGAGAAAGTCCAATTTTATTAGAAATTGAGTCAGTGCTGCCATCTGTTAGACAATCATGAGATCACTTTATATTATGGTTAAAAGAGGTCTCTGTCATATTTAAATTGAGTCAGTGCTGCCATCTGTTAGACAATCATGAGATCACTTGAAATTATGGTTGTAAGAGGGGTCGTTCATATTTAAATTAATAATAAAAAGAGTTTCCTGGGTTCCTTGTTATGTTTGAAAAATAAAAAGTAGTTGCCCTGGAAATGTGTGAAATGTGACTTTCCCCCTAATTCTCCTGTTTCTTACAGATAATATCAATAGAGCCTACCTATTAAACAATAATTACTTGATATAAGCGAAGTTTTATATATATGAACTTGTATTACTACCCATTCGGGTTATACGCACTTACACTAATGTGTAATGGTAGGGTGATTGTGAGATAAAATGGAGGACCTACAGTTTAACGTGTGATCCGAACCACGGTGGAGGCCTGGCATTTCACACATTCACAAGTTGTGATTAATACACGTCTTGTCAGAGGTGAAGAAAGGGTTTGGCAATCAGATAAATCTGTGCCGGGACCGAGGATTGAACCCCAGACCCCCAGCACAGAAGTCTGACACCTTACCTCTAGACCACCAGGTCACCACAAACGAATAATTTTGAATTTGAGGAAATGTACAGGAATTTATTTGTATGGTTTGTAGAAAACTATTTTAGTATAAAAAGCACCTCCAGTACACCATATTCGAAGTGAAACTTCCAATCTCCCATATATTGGTGCTCCAACATAATATTGACGCCTTAAAACAAGATAAAAATATATATATTTTCGTATTAAAAAATTATGTTTAGAATTGAAATATTACACCAGAAAAAGAGGTAACGGTTTCTGCAGTCGGTGGTGGACCGGACTACTTACCCGTCTGTGTGCGATGGGCCACTTAATAATGTCTTCATGAACTGCTTTCCTTTGGTTATTTGCCACTTCGTGACTTCCTGGTGAGTTTCGAGAACACGCGTGAACGTAACCTCGATATAATTAATACGCAGTCCACCGGCAGTACTGTGGTCGCTGAACTAAGGCGGCCGTGGGAATGTGCTATTCATCTAGCTAGTATTTAGATACTAGGACTGGGTGTTTATTATTAAACCTACTGTACTAGGTTAAGTTAGTTTGTAAGTCTTGCAATCCAATTGGTAAATATCTAGGAGCTAGGGCTGTGTCTAAGAGAAGGTGTTGAAAATTCATAGTTTAATAAATGTTCACAGGTGACCTGGTGGTCTCTGGGTAAGGTGTCGGACTACTGTGCTGGGGGTCCGGAGTTAAATCCTCGGTCCCGGCACAGATTTATCTGATTACCAAACCCTTCCTTCACCTCAGACAAGACGTGTATTAATCACAACTTGTGAATGTGGGGAATGCCAGGTCTCCACCGTGGTTCGGATTCCACGTTAAACTGTAGGTCCTTCATTTCATCTCACAATCACCCTACCATTACACATTAGCGTAAGTGCGTACAACCCGAACGGGTAGTAAGACGTGGTGCTAATAATAATAATAATAATAATGATAATAATAATAAATGTTGACACAAAATTTTTTCTAGAGATACGAGAAAGTCACTTCTTCGCTCTTGGTATTATCTCTGATGATGGATCTACTTAGAGAATGCCGGGGAAAGAGGTCAACAAAAGAAAGGAGGGGGGAGGGAGCGTATCAAGTCAGGGCATGAAAAGGTCATCATCATCATCTTCTTCATTTCTAATAATGGCACTGTCACTTTCAAAAAAATTTATTTCCATGCCAATAAAGAGAAATGTTTCTGTCCATTCTACTTTCTAGTATTCTACCTCAAGAGAAAGTCTAGTCATAATTCCCGTGTTAATCACCAAGTGAGTTAGCTATTTAAAAATTACTTATTTCTATAATGGAGATTAAATATAATGCAACATAGCCCTACTGAATTAGAAAAATCTTAAAATTTAAGTTATATTGAAATAAAAACATGAATGTCTTAAATTGGCCTATTTCCAAGGACGTATTACAAGAAATGTTCCAACTCTGAGATCCAAGTAAGTTAATATGATTAGAAACATAGATCTATCTAGCTTTCTGCAAGCAAATAGTCATTTTAAACATGTTCACAAAATAGCATATAAAAATGATTGGGGATTTATTTTAGTGGTTTTGAAACTTTATAACGGATATTACCGTAAGAAATAGACGGTGTGAGGGTCACAACAGAACATTCTAAGATAATTGAGGATTGTTTTAGGGGTTTTGAAGCCTCAGAACTGACGTTACCGTAAGAAACACAGCAGTGTGTGAGGAACTTTAACTTAAATTAGGTGGTGTCCTAAAGAAAATAAAGGATCAGATTACATTTCTATACCATCGGGCAGGGAGACATGATGTTAAAAAGGCAGTTTTGGGAATTTTGTAACCCTGTTCCAAAATTTACCATATCCCTTTCTAGATAATATATATTTTACACTCATTTGATTATTGGAGTAGTTCCTCTACATTTCTGTAAATTTCAATTTTTTGCTCCACCCAAAGGGATTATTTTCTGTTTACTTGACCCAATCACCTCCCCTATTTCCTCAATTTAAATTATTAAATCTTTTATGGTTATTTGGTTTGGTCTGGTCTCTGATCTTTTAAAGTTTTTTTTTTGCCAAAAAAACTCCTTTGGCCAAAACTTACGAATAATTTTCAGAATAAACGTTAAGTTTAATATTACTTAGTCAACCTTAATGGTCTCGGGGTAAAGTGCTTGGCTCATAACTTGATATTCGTGGGTTCAAACCCAGCCGGGGCAGATGGATTTTTCTTGAGTTATAAAAATCAGTAGCACAACTTCCTTCGGATGGAGAAGTAAAGCCGTCGGTCCCATGATGATTGAGGACATGTAAAATAATCCTGGAGGTTATGTGAAAATACCTTTTCCGGTAAAATTGGTAGGTTATTTCGCTCTCACTCATAGAAATTCTCGTGTTACTGATAAGTATCAGTCAGTTCGGAAAGTGCACTTTAAATACCTCAAATAAGTATTTTAAAAAAACTCCAATTAGTAAGCCTGCAAGTGAGCTAAGCCGACCAAGTGGCCGCTGTCTGTTGTCGAAGATAGTTTCAACGTCTGCGGATAGTGTGTGTCATGTAGTCAGGACAAAGAACCTCCCAACCATCAATCTCAGTTTCCTAGAACCGTAGCTGCTACATTATTATTTTTTAATTAATTTAACTCCACATTTGTTCTCACGAGGCTTAGTTAACCAGACAACAATTCTTCACAGAAAATCTGGGTGCTCTGGGGAATGAACCAGGGATATCTGGATCTGTAACCAGGAACTATATATATATATATATATATATATATGACCAACATAGCCTCAACCATAGAAAATGCCTTTATTAAAGTGTGACTGGATAATGTAAATATTATCTGGATAAACTTTGACAAACATTATTCACTCCCCTCTTACTCAACATTATCTACGTATTTTGGATAACGTCAACATTATCTGAATAATATTTACTTTATCCGGGTTCGTATTTTATCCGTAGAGAATATATATATATATATATATATATGTGTGTGTGTTTTCCACGAATTTTACCACCCCTTGAGCTAATTACGCGTTAGTAACTAGCTACGCTGATGTTTTCGGGAAAAGGAAGGTTGAATTTTAGAAAAATTGTACCAGAATATGCGTAGAGGGAGTGTGTAAAACCATTGAAGAAAATACCGCCACCAGTACACCTAACCTAGATTTGAATCCCGGTTTCTCCCTTGTCGACAATACATTATATTGCGACAGTCGATGTTTTAGACCTATTTGACCACCAAAGTGGGTTTAAAATCATCAAATTAATACTTTTGCCTAATCTGTTAGCGACCCATAAAAAAAATGAATTCGCGAACCACAAATAGGGAACCTCTTGGCAAGAAAGATATTGAAATAAGATATATATTTATTATTTGTTTATCTAACTTGTACATGGATACGAGATAAAAAAATGTGGCTAATCGACAAGCACTCTCTTTCACCAACACGAGTAGAAATAATAATAAAAAAGAATAAAAAAATGGCAATTTAAGAAAGTTATTAATATATGAAAGGCTTTAGTTGTATCACACTCTGGTAAACTGAAGTCATAAATCGTTATTTATGAAGCAAGGTGATTACGTCACAAGGTGTTTAAAAATACAGTTCAATTTTCATATGAAGGATCTTATCTGTCAGTTATAAAAGTTACTATAGTCCAATGTTCATAGGAAGAACCTTATCTGACAGCTAAAAAGTTACTACAGTCCAATGTTCATAGGAAGAACCCTATCTGACAGCTAGAAAAGCTACTAAAGTCCAATTTTCATAGGAAGAATCGTATCTGACAGAGAGAAAAGTTACTAGACCTACTGTCACGTATTCATACGTCAAGTCATGTGATTTGCAGTTGTCACTTTTAAGTGATATTATCAATACACTAGCCCCCTTCCCCGTAGAAAAAATAATGTAAAGAATCCTGTAAAACAAAGCTTCAAATCATCCATCATGACAATATAAGAACAAAATTTTTTTACTTTTGAAATACAGTCCTACCAACACTGTATAGCCCTCTCCCTCTTTTTATCCTCCCTCCTATTTTCATCTCATTCCTCTTTCCTCAACCCCTACCCACCGCCCCCTTTACTAACCCCACTTTCCCTTCAACAACTTTCTTTCCAACGACTATATAATATACTATCAACATTTTTATGAGAAATAAATTAAATTTTAAAAATAAAATATAGCCTATGTTACTCGCTGATGATGTAGCTTTATATTGGTGAAATAATTTTTAAAATCGGTCCAGTAGTTTTTGAGTTTATCCATTTAAAAAAAAACTTTCCTCTTTATAATATTAGTATAGATATAAAATAACAATAATAATGTAATAAAATTTTTATTAATTTTAGTTGTAAAAATTATATATATATTCTTAAAGACCTTTTATATTGATATTTGACTGTAACATATATAATATTCTAACGAAAGAAGGCGGAAGTCAATAAACCCGTTTATATATGATTTCGAGCACGTCTTAACGACAGCAAAATGTAATGAGCATAAATTTTATGATTCTGGGGAGTGGATTAATAATTGATATAATGGACCTATTCATCAGCTTTGCCAGATTTTATTTACGAATGGCCTCCTTGACCTTTTTATGCTTTTAATACCAGAAGACTAGTATAGTAGGATCAAGTTGATTTTTAAAAAAGCCTTTCAAATAGTTATTCGTAATTTAAAAAAAAGTCAAGATATTCATTGGTTTCCTACGTTTAACACTGTATATTTATTAAATATACAGGCTGGGTAAAAAAAAATTGACCATATATTTTGAGGAAAGTGATTGACAAAGTTCTGAGGTTTGTTTGACTTCCGGTGGAACTCACCTGAGTGACTTTATCTTCAAAAAGTGAAAAAGAGCAGTTTTCTTGAGGTCTAATGGAACTCACCCGAGTGATATTATCTTCAAAAAGTGAAGTTTTCTTGAGGTCTAATGGAACTCAACCTAGTGATATTATCTTAAAAAAGTGAAAAGTGTAGTATATTGTTTGCCTTATTTAACTAGTGGAATATTTTACTTTTCAATCAAAGAGTTAGTCATCAAGTTACTAACCGTCGAAGGTTTCAGACACAACTTATATGTGTTCAAAATCACGTTAAGTTAGAAGTTCTGTATAAATATTCAGGACGGATTTGTAGGTTAGAGAAGTTGACTTAAACTAATGGTGGACCTTGGTTTGAACCTAGTTAGTATGTACAAACTACGGTGGTCCTTGGTTTGAACCTAGTTAGTATGTACAAACTACGGTGGACCTTGGTTTGAACCTAGTTAGTATGTACAAACTACGGTGGTCCTTGGTTTGAACCTAGTTAGTATGTACAAACTACGGTGGTCCTTGGTTTGAACCTAGTTAGTATGTACAAACTACGGTGTACCTTGGTTTGAACCTAGTTAGTATGTACAAACTACGGTGGACCTTGGTTTGAACCTAGTTAGTATGTACACTTTTTTTTGTATCTGTACTAACATTTTCTACACCAAAGATTTTAAGATGGAAGTGTAAGGGACGGAGAAAGGGTAAATAATTTTGCGATATTTTTAACCAAATTTTTCGTCTTTGCTCGAAATGAAATCAAATATTCCTAAGTCTAATTTTATTCACGTGATATCAACATTTGTTGAATATTTGTCAATTCATCAGCAATGTGATCAAGAACATAATTACTCACTTCGATGGTTCCACTGGCAATCTTTGATATGACATTTTATTTAAATTTTCATCTATTACTAAAGGTTTCAACTTGTGGCTGACCACTCTGACCAAGAGGTCAGTTCGTGCGTCATTCGTCACCGGATGGACTGCCTCAAGACACATTCACAATATGCTTCTATCTAAATATATCCTCTTTTAGATCAAGTAAATGTTTGTTTTGAGACGAAACATCCCATCACTTCAAAGGAATCTAAATTGAAAGAGAACGCATAAAACTCTTCTTTTTCCTGTGTCAATTTAATAATATTTTTGATAGTTTATTTCCATATTTTTACTTCTTCATGTCATGAGAAATTATCGCTATCGTGATAAAATCAATTTCGGGATTATGATAGTTTTTTTTTTACGTTTTATGTGAACACCACACGAATAAAGTGTATTTTACAATTCAGTTTATTTCCATAGCGGTGACCTGGTGGTCTAGGGGGTAAGGTGTTGGACTTCTGTGCTGGGGGTCCGGGGTTCAATCCTCGGTCCCAGTACAGATCTATCCGATTACCAAACCCTTCCTCCACCTCTGACCAGACGTGTATTAAACACAACTTGTGAATGTGGGGAATGCCAGGCCTCCACCGTGGTTCGGATTCCACGTTAAGCTGTAGGTCCTCCATTTCATCTCACAATCACCCTACCATTATGCATTATCGTAAGTGCGTATAACACGAACGGGTAGTAAGACTCAATGCAAATAATTTCAATTTCAATTTCCTTTATTATAGTGCTGGCCAACAGTCGTAAGACCTGTAACAGGCCAGCACTGAAAAGTACACACGTACATACCTTACAATACATATATTTACACACGAAAAAATGATAGAAAAAAATGGATAAATAATGTTATATACTGATGAATAGTTACAAGATAAAAAAAAGTAGTTAATAATAATAAGAATAAAAAGTAACATTTAAACAAATAACTAAATAGTAAGCAGTAGTAATAGTAATAATAATAATAATAATATTCCCATAGCTGTGTAATTGGCTGTCTGACTGTCTTTCCTTGACCATGGACCCCAATTGGTTTGCTGGACTATATTCAAATTTTATACTAAGATTTAGGTGACCTGGTGGTCTAGGGGTAAGGTGTCAGACTTCTATGCTGGCGGCCGGGGTTCAATCCTCGGTCCCGGCACAGATTTATCTGATTACCAAACCCTTCCTTCACCTCTGACAAGACATCTTGTGAATGTGGGGAATGCCAGGCCTCCACCGTTGTTCGGATTCCACGTTAAACTGTAGGTCCATCATTTCATCTCACAATCACCATACCATTACACATTAGCGTAAGTGCGTATAACCCGAACGGGTAGTAAGACGCGGTGCTAATAATAATATACTAAGATTTAATTTAATTGTGCTACACCACAAAAAAAATAATTCTACCTTAGCCTTTCAATCTCGGTTAGCTGGTTGTTAAGATTTTATTAATTTTTTTCATATATTTTGGAAATGTCTTCAACAATTTTGTTTAAAATCCATATCTAGGTTTTGTTTGACATGACAAATATTTTTTGGGGCAAAAATTCGTTGAAGAGTAATTTACTGATGATTAAATTTTCAAAAATTTGAAATATTTTAAAATCGGCTCCTACAATTTGGTTTTAAATAAGTATCTCGGGAATGTTTTACATAACAAATAACATAGTTTCTTGATTTTATGGGTAAAACTCATTTATGAGTAGTTTATAGATGACTGATTTTTCAAAATTTTAAATATTGTATAAATTCCTCAAACAGTTTCAAAATAAGTGTCTTAAAAGTGTTTAACATGATAAATATTCCTGTATTCTTGGTTTTAGGTAAAACGTCTATAAAGGGTTGTTTACTGAGGAGTGATTTTTGAAAATTCGAATTACATTTAAAATTGCTGTAATAATTTTGCTTAAAACTTATACGTGGGGAGTATTTGACATGAACATGACGTTGTTTTTGGGGTTCAAAATTTGGTTATGTGTTCTTTTACTGATGACAATTTTTAGTTAAATTTGATTACCTAAAAAATGGCTTTAACAATTTGGTAAAAAAATTGGTGTTGGGAGACTATTTTACATATCAATAATAATGTATCCTTATTTGTTTAAAATAAATTAACTTTGAGGTTAATTTACTTACAACAAATTTTAGAGGAATGCCAGGCCTCCACCGTGGTTCGGATTCCACGTTAAACTGTAGGTCCTTCATTTCATCTCACAATCACCCTATCATTACACATTAGCGTAAGTGCGTATAACCCGAACGGGTAGTAAGACGCGGTGCTAATAATAATAATAATAATAATATTAATACAAATTTTAGAAAATTTGCCTTTAAAATTGAATTTAAAATGGGAATATGTAAATAATTTTTTCATGATTAATAAAAATACGTTTTTATTTAGTTTACAAATAATGAATAATTTAAGGATGGTTTCTAAATAATTTATTTTAAAAAATTTGAAATTTGTTAAATTTATTTCAACAATTTGGTTTAATATTTATATATAAAGAGTGATTATTGTGATTAACAAGATTTTTTTATTACAAGTCAAACTTATTTAAAGGTAGTTTACTAAAAAATCTATTTTTGAAAATTGTCTTTGAATCTACACATAATACACAAGATTAGAAAGTTCTTGCGATTGTGTGGTACTATTATTTTATCTATCTTCGTGTATAAAAGTATCGGGTAATTGGGTTTTCAGACCAATTTTAACTTTCTGCTTTACGCATTAACCGTTTCAAGGACAGTGGCGTGTGTAAGAACTGTGGGGGGGGGGATAAATTTAATAATGTCTTCCAGATCACCCTTCGTACCAAAATAATGGTATATATATGATAAGTCTATACAATCTCTTCAGTGGCCGAATAGTTTAAGGCGTCACTCTCACAAAATTATACGCTTATGTACTAATTTTGGTTTTTGGGGATGGGGAAGGTTTTATTTATAGCAAGTGTACCGGAATTTTCATGGAGGTAGAGTGGAAAACCATTTTGGAATAAACCTTCAGTACACCCAACAAATATTTGAACTTCAATCTCCCCGTCATTGGCAGAATAGTTTACTGTGAGCGTAGTGCCTTAGACTATGCGGCCACCGAAGATGGTCTTTCGCAATTGTTCAGACTGCTCCTAACGAGGAAAGGGGTTCGAAACGCGCTCGGATATAACTGAGGGAGGATCTTCTTAAATGGTTTCCCAGTCTCCCTTCAAGTAAACGTGGGTACACATCCTCTTAAGTCAACCTCTCTTTCTTCCCTAACACATTAGCGTAATTTGTAGATCTGCATATGCGTATAAACCGGATGGGTAGTAAGATGTGATTTAAAAATTACTTTAAAAATAATGTTTACGTGGTACATACATCACTGTCTCTTTGGCTTAGTGGTTAGAGTCCTGGCTACAGATCCAGAGCCCTCTGGTTCGATCCCCGTCGTTTCCAGATTTTTCTGTGACGTAATGGGTTCGTAACTCGGTCATCTCAACCTCAGGTTGTTCCTCATTTGATCCTTATGAGTGAAAAAAAAAGGTGGTGGCTTCAGTCTATAAAAACTTGAGCTTAACGGCCTGAGGTTACGTTGTTGGCACTATCTTCGCCAAAAGACGGCGAACGCTCGGTAGGTATGGATCAGATGGTGGTCTGACAGAGTGAGAGGTGATACAGAAAGACAAACAAAGAGAAATAGAGAGATGCACATAGAGAAACGAAGAGAGACTTAAAAGATAGAGGTTTCACTGTTCGTTCAAAATACTTCCACATCATCAATTTTCCCTCACCTACTTCAGTGGCCACATGGTCTGAGTCGCTACTCACGCAGTAGAATAGACTGGCAAAGGAATCAGGTTAAGATTATCGGTCGGGTGTACTGAGGATGTTTTTTTTCTTCCAAAATCGCTCTCCACTCTCCCTTCACGCAAATGCGGGTACACTTCCAATAAATATAACCTCCCTGATCCCCTAAAACTATTAGCGTGATTTAATTAATAGGCGTTTTAAGATTATTATTATTATTAGCACCGCGTCTTACTACCCGTTCGGGTTATACGCACTTACGCTAATGTGTAATGGTAGGGTGATTGTTAATGGTAGGGTGATTGTGAGATGAAATGAAGGACCTACAGTTTAACGTGGAATCCGAACCACGGTGGCGACCTGGCATTCCACACATCGTTTTAAGATGAACGGGTATCAAGACGAGGTGCTATTTACAAAAAAAATCCTCATCCCGCTATAAATACGTTAAGAGTAAACTCTGTCCAGAAATATTGAAGATGTTACTTTGGCTGAGAAACGTGCCCAGTCGATATTTAGCGACCGTAGTGACCTTGGAACTCGACCTCAGTCGTCTGTTTCTGATCAGTACCGGCCAGCTGTTCCGACGCCTCAAAGATGTTATTTAGAATTCTACGCCGCACTGATGCGTCAAGGGCGGGCGGGCAGGCTCTTCTCTTGTTTATATTGGAGGTTGTTTGGGTTCGAGTCCCCGATGAAGGACTTTCATCAAGTAAGATGAGTGACATGACTGGTTATTCTTCCTCTGTAACGGGTCATCGCATTCGACAGAGGCGTCGTCCATCGGGTTGATTTCTTCCTCGTGGGTGGGCAGGGGCTTGACATCAGCAGGAGGTCCTTGCATGGCACCAGGAGAAGGTCCTTGCATGGCACCAGAAGGAAGTCTTTGTTTGATGCCAGAAGGAGGTCCTTGCATGGCACTAGGAGGAGGTCCTTGCATGGTACCAGGAGGAGGTCCTTGCATGGTACCAGGAGGAAGTCGTTGTTTGATGCCAGAAGGAGGTCCTTGCATGGCACCCGGAGAAGGTCCTTGCATGGAACCAGGAGAAGGTCCTTGCATGGAACCAGGAGAAGGTCCTTGCATGGAACCAGGAGAAGGTTCTTGCATGGCACCAGGAGAAGGTCCTTGCATGGCGGCAGGAGAAGGTCCTTGCATGGCGGCAGGAGGAGGTCCTTGCATGGCGCCAGAAGGAGGTCCTTGCATGGCGACAGGAGGAGGTCCTTGCATGGCACCAGAAGGAGGTCCTTGCATGGCACCAGGAGGAGGTCCTTGCATGGCGGCAGAAGGAGGTCCTTGCATGGCACCAGAAGGAGGTCCTTGCATGGTACCAGGAGAAGGTCCTTGCATGGCGCCAGAAGAAGGTCCTTGCATGGCGCCAGAAGAAGGCCCTTGTTTCACAATGAGATAATTTCACCTTTTTATACAATTTGCCTAAGACTGTAAAACATCTTTGGTTATCCATAATTTATTTACATTAAAGTAAGTTATGAACAATTTTAGGGGGAGGAGGGAGCGGAAACATCCCGGCATTTGAACCCTGACTTCACGGTCAATGGCGTGAGATTTTTGTGAAGTGTACCACTAAAAAAAGCTTAGAGCCTTGCCACTGTAATAGAGCTGGTCCAAATTGGTATTAATGATAGTCAATGGTAGAATTGTTGAGGGCATCGGGAGATATCTGTGGAGTGCATCAACTTGATGTATATTACTACCACTACCACTGTTTGTTTCTTCTTTTTGTGATAGCCTTCTTTCTCTTTCCCCCACAACCACCCACCCACAATCTCTCTCTTTCTCTCCAGCTATCTCTCTCACACACACACTTCCAGAGAGGTCATAAGTATCGCAGCAAACAAGTCTTTATGTCCCATACACACAATCAAAATTTTTGGTAGCTAATTCAGGAAAGAAACTTCCCATCAAATGAGGATGGAAACTATCAGCAAATAAATCAGCCAAATAGCTTCTATAAACACGCTTCGGTGGCCATATGGTCTAACGCGCTACTCTCGCAGTAGACTAGACTGCCTATGACGGGAAGATCGAGGTTCGAATCTCAGTCCGGTGTATTGAGGATAATTTTTTTTATCCAAAATGGTTTCTCAATCCCCATCCACGCAAATGCGGGTACACTTAATCTAAATTCAACATTAATGATCTATAACACTTTGTAGTAACTAGTATAAAGGCGTATAGCTTGAACGGGTAGTAAGACATGGTGGTAACCAAAACTAACATCAATATCTTTGCAGTCTTTTCTTCATGATCATCTTCATCTGCTGATTTTCATCATCAGCTTTAACTTATAATCTTAGCCAGCAACTGCAATTTTATCAACTTAATCATAAATTTTATATTTAATCTCAGTATTATTATTGATGATCCTACTATTCAAAATAATCCATGATCATCTTTTGAAGGAGCTGTTTTCTACAGCCCAGTTTCCAATGAAATAGTTTATTCGCTGTGAATTTGAAACAAAAGTGGTTCCAAATGTAAGCTGGGAAAGTGGGGAGGGGATTATTGGGGGCCACTATTGACTTAAAAAATATTCCCAGAGCTCTGTATATATNCCCCCCCTAAAGCCTAGTATGCACCTGGAAATCTTTTCCGAAAACTTTGTTTGCAAACATATAATGTGAATAATGTTGCACTTGTTTCCAAAATGTTATTTTAGAGGTTTTTTTAAAATAAAAATTGTGATATTTGAAAACCATTTGAAAAAGAGTATTCATGTTTTCTTTGTGTTTCCCACAGAGGAAAACAATGTTTCTGGTCATCCATATTTAATGGTCTACAAAAAATACAGTTTACGTTTATGGGCATGTTGGAAAACATTTTCGACGACAAACAAGCTGGCCCAGTTTAATTATGATATTCACATAGAGCATATCGATTCTTGATTTATTTTTATTCCTTTTTACAAATCAAAATCATTGATGAGGGAACTGAAAGTCTTATGGAGAAAAGCTTTAGCTTCGCTCTCTGTCAGTCAACTGTAGCCAAATCTCCTCACTCTCAGTTATGTTAAAAGGTGGCGTGCAGGGGTAAGAAGGAGCTACTGGCAACATCGACTAACCAGTGTTTTCACACTTGTCTTATATTTGAGGGAAGATTGACCACAAGAAAACAAAAGAATGGCAAGCTGTTTCCCAATAGTAACCATACAGTTCTCTCAGAGATTATATTTTTGAAGATTGGCCACATGAAAACAAGAGAATGACAAGCTGTTTCCCAATAGTAATCATACAGTTCCCTCAGAGATGATATTTGAAGATTGACCACATAAATACAAGAGAATGACAAGCTGTTTCCCAATAGTAACCACACAGTTCCCTCAGAGATGATATTTGAAGATTGACCACATAAATACAAGAGAATGACAAGCTGTTTCCCAATAGTAACCATACAGTTCCCTTAGAGATGATATATGAAGAGTGACCACAAGAAAACAAGAGAATGGCAAGCTGTTTCCCAATAGTAACCATACAGTTCTCTCAGAGATTATATTTGAAGATTGACCACATGAAAACAAGATAATGGCAAGCTGTTTCTCAATTGTAACCATACAGTTCTCTCAGAGATGATATTAGAAGATTTACCACATTAAAACAAGATAATGACAAGCTGTTTCCTAATAATAACCATACAGTTCCCTTAGAGATGATATTTGAAGAGTAACCACATTAAAACAAGATAATGACAAGCTGTTTCCCAATAGTAACCATACAGTTCCCTCAGAGATGATATCCACTGTAGTTTGTCATGTCGTGAACATATGAAATAACTCTTGAACGAATAGAAACTTGGTCATACCAATTCATTGTTGTGGAAATTGAGTGACATATGAAAATTACAAAGATACGTCAAAACATGAAATTGGTTGAAACGTTTTGAGTTAGTGTTAATGAAAAAAAATGAAGACCCTTAATATGCAGTTTCATAGAGTGCGTGNAAAAAAAAAAAAAAAAAAATGGAGGGAAAGCAATGTTGGATCAGTGAAGTCTAGACCGGAAACATTGTTTAACTGTTTCCCTATTTTTGTGAGAAACAGGGAACATTACGGAAACAGTTTCCGAACAAAGTTTGTAAACAATGTTTCCAAGTGTATACAAATTAAGAGTGGGTGAAGAGAGAACCATTTTGGATGTGATACTTCGGTGCAAAGCAAACTGGATCAGACACATCTTTAGTAGGAACTGTCTTCTGTACGACGTCAGAGAAGGAAAGGTTGAGGGAAAGAGGAGCTTTGGAAGAAGGAGTATTAAACTATTGTATGACTTGAGGAAAAAAGGAAATTCTGGGATCTCAAGAAGGTATCAGCTGAGAACAGGATGCATTGGGCGCCATAAGTTTGACAAAAGGAATGCACCTGTCTTAAGCTAGACTAGCTAGTAGTAATAATAAAAATAGCTAGGCTTAAGGTTGGAGTGTAGAGAAGCAATTTTGGAGTTTTTATTTAAACTAAAGGATATATTTATCCAGTAGAAACGTAAACTTTAATTTTCTTCACATGGTGATATCAACAGTTGTTGAATATCTGTCAAAAGTGTCCTGGAATTTAATGACAGTTTTTTCTCTTCATTTAAAAAATTTCTCATTTAATACCGCTATGCTCATGACAGATATTCAACAACTGTAGATATCACCATGTGAAGAAAATTAAACTCTAGGTTTGTACTAGAGAAACATTTGATTTATTAAGGCCAAAAATAAAGTTTACCTACACTGCCAGCTAAAGGACGGAAACTCACTACCCCTATCCCAAATGCCACATATCATCACCAAACACACCTCTTCCAGTCCCCAGACAGTAACGTTACAGAGTCCATTGGACGCCCGCACTGTCTCCAATTTTCCCCATTTATCGCCCCTTCTTGAAATATACCGATGTTATTGTTGAGTGGTAGCCATGTGCTAAATACATCAGACTTGATGTGGTGTTCCAAGTGTTTGCTTGTCTCTTGCTACAACCAACCAACCAACCGTCAGACACTTTCGGCCGTAATTACTAATTAAATTTCATTAGCTGTATGTAGGTCGTCTGTCGAAACGATCTGGCTGGGCTTGGAGCAAGAGTGGCTTAGCTACCTTATATCAATTCAGGGATGTAAGGGACGTGAGAAAAGGCCAGTGTTTTTGCAGTTTTTATAGCTAAACTTTTATTTTTTGTCAAAATAAATCAAATATATCTTCAGTAGAAACAAAGAGTTTAATTTTCTTCACACGTTGATATCAACCGTTGTTGAACATCTGTCATGAGCATAGCGGCATTAGATGAGAAACTAGCTATATCCAGTCCACCTCATTACACCATATCCCTATCTTGAGCTTGTTAAATCCAGTTCACCTCATTACACCCTGTCCCAATCGTGAGCTAGTTCTATACAGTCCACCTCATTACACCCTATCCCAATCGTGAGCTAGTCCACCTCATTACACCATATCCCTATCTTGAGCTGGTTTTATCCAGTCCACCTCATTACACCCTGCCCCAATCGTGAGTTAGTTCTATCCAGTCCACCTCATTACACCCTATCCCAATCGCGAGCTAGTTATATCCAGTCCACCTCATTACACCCTATCCCAATCGTGAGATAGTTCTATCCAGTCCACCTCATTACACCCTATCCCAATCGTGAGCTAGTTCTATCCAGTCCACCTCATTACACCCTATTCCAATCGTGAGCTAGTTCTATCCAGTCCACCTCATTACACCATATCCCTATCTTGAGCTGGTTTTATCCAGTCCACCTCATTACACCCTATCCCAATCGTGAGCTGGTTTTATCCAGTCCACCTCATTACACCCTATCCCAATCGTGAGCTAGTTCTATCCAGTCCACCTCATTACATACTATCTCGAGCTAGTTCTAGATTCTTCCTTCCGTGCTGCTGTTCCAACCCACCGTAGTCTACGAGACTTGACTATTTAACAATGTCTTGTGGTGAGTTCTGGGTATGTAAATCATCATTATGCATTCTTCTTCACTTCCCAGTAGCCCCTTCTTTTTTTGGACTAAAGATTTTGTCAAGCACATAGTTTTCGAACACTCTAAAAAAATAAAAAATCTTCATGTAAAGTAAGAGACCACGTTTCACACCCATAGAGAACAACCGCGAATTATTATTATTTTGTACTTTTATACTCAGTGTTTAACACGTACGTAAACAAACATTGCAACACGCCACTACCCCGAGGGGGGTCGTGATCTCCAGGTTGGGAACCAATATACCTTAAATTGTACCTGTGAATGGTTTTCATCACTCAGTAGATCACTCGTGGTTCCTGTATCAAACCAGAATATAGTCAACTCTCGATTCTACGATCTTTCACGGTTCCCTGGAAAAGGGTCGTTATTTCGAAGGGGTCGTTATTGGAATTTTAACAGATTTTGATCCACCCCTGACCTTCATTCGAAAAAAATTGCATTTTTTTAGACAACAAATAGCGTGGGTCATCAAAAATCGTTCACAAAATCCAACCAAAATAGTAACCAAATCGAGAATCGAAATAACAATGGCAAAAGCAAGCCTGGCGCGTGATGTAGCGGCAGTCGCGCGTGGGGAAACATTGTCTTGCTTGTGGGATGGGGTGGACAGTCAAGTGCTATTGCCTGGCATTGATGAGGTGGTGTCTATTTTTATACCTGACCCACCCCAGTTATTAGTAATACAGCGCTCACAAAGATAATTGCAACGCAGCGACATAAATAAAGGCAACAAACACATTTTACAGCCGATTTCCTTAAACTTTTAAACCTTTTCTCCCACATTTTTCACGGTTCCCTAAAAAAGGGTCATTACTTCGAGAGGGACGCTATTCCCGGAGTCGTAGAATCGAGAGTTGACTGTACATACCTATTTGAAGTGTTCAGAGAAGAAGCTACGTATGATTAGTCAAATGGGGACAAATTGAAGGAGAATGTATTACAGGTAAAGTTCTAATAAGATCTGCTTAACCTGGCAAGTCTAGCACAACACGCCGCTCAATCTTTCAATTAAATTATTATTATCACCGAGTCTTACTACCCATTCGGATTGTACGCACTTACGTTAATGTGTAATGGTAGGGTGGTTGTGAGATGAAATGAAGGACCTACAGTTTAACTTGGGATCCAAACCATGGTGGAGGCCTGGCATTCCCACACATTCACAAGATGTATTGTCAGAGGTGAAGGAAGGGTTTGGTAATCAGATAAATCTGTGCCGTGACCGAGGATTGAACCCCGGCCGCCAGCACAGAAGTCCAACACTTTATCCCCTAGACCACCAGGTCATCCTTCGATTGAATTAAACTATTCTTTAAATTGAAAAATGGAGCGTTCTAAGCCAAATGTATCTGGTTTTATACCTGTATCCAGGTGTAATTTTTTCAATTTAGATAATTTGATATTTAGATGTGGCTATAACCGGAATGATAGAATATAATAAGCTTGGTTATTTTAATCAATCATTAAATTAAATTAGTTGAAAAATGATATCCGGACATTTGTTGGGGAAGTTTGAGGGGGGGCAGGTTTCCTTTTATTATCCTTGCGTTTAAGCCTGATGAAGTTGCAAGATGTCACGAGGGAGAAAAAAAAGACAGTTAATATCCTGTCGTATTTTTTTCAATTTATGAAACGTTATTTGTCTCTTTGCTTCTTTCTGTCTTTCTAGCCCTCTCTCTTTATTTTATATCACTTTCTTTTTTTCTCATTTTGTCTCTCTTACTCTATCACTTGATCTTTCTCATACGTGTTCTCTCATACACGCTTTCACGTCTCTTACTATTTCTTACTCTTTCTTTATTATCTATCTATTATGTTGCTCTATCTTCTTTCCCACGCTCTTTTCTTTATATTTCTCACTTCTGTTTCTCCTCTCTTTCTCTCCTTTTTTCCTGGGTCTTCCTCTTTTCTTTATCTCCTATTATTTATATCTTTTTCTTTACCTTGCTCTTTATATCTAATCTCTTTATCTTTTGCTGATTTCTCTTCTTTCTTACGTTTTTTATTTCTCTTTAATTTTAGTTCTTATATTTCTCTCTTCTCTTTCTCTCTTCATGATTTTTATTTCTTATTTATATTCTATTTTTATATATATTTTCCTTATCTCTTTCCCCTTGCTCTTTCTCGTTCTCTCCTAGTGGAGTGTGTTTGCACGGTTAATCGGTTAGTGAACCGGTGTATCCGGTTGGTTGTGATTGACGTGTCACTTGATTATGTCGAGTATGTGAAACTAGTACCCTCATCTTTTATTACTAGCCCGGAGCATATATACGGGTAATCCGCAAGTCACTAAAGTACAATCTTCATAGAGAGGGACTTTTAGAAAAGACAAAAAAAAAAAAATGTATACAGACAATATATTACTATAAAGCCACACGGCTGACTCACTCACTGACATTAATGTTTACCCACTTCTAGATGAGCTAGAATCTTGAAATTTGGCAAACTTATAGCTTCTAGCCTTTAAGCTACGGGAAAATTCACAAAAAGTTAAAAACATGACTTTTTAAACCCTGAGAAAAAATATGCAAAATGGTGGAGTAACTTCAAAGTAGGTGCGGACCTTTCTTTGGAGGTCTCTTGTGACTAAACGGTAAGATCTATCAAAAAACTGCTCTGGAATTACATTAGCTGCCAAAAAGCAAAGCGAATAAACTAAATATACTGACATGTATGTATATACATAGAGGATTGCTTGTAGGCAATTTTTAACTCTAGTCGAGTTTTAACAAAAACATCGAGATTTTTTTTTTTTAAGTTCAAGTAATAATATAAAGCAATATTATTTGCACTAAGAAATATTTTAAGTTGAATTTCTGTAATAAGACCCATTTATAAAAACATATTATGTATACAAACATAGATTTTTTAAGAATTTTTGTTTGTTTTAATATTAGGATTACAAAAAAATTCGGAAATTTTAGATATATTTAATATGATTGTAAATATTTTTTTTAATAGATAAAAGACAATATTGAGGGACTCAGTTGTGAAATAATATTTTAAAATTGAATTAAATCAACTCAACTCAGAAATTTCAAGGGGGAAAAAAAAAAATCAGAGTACAGGTACTAGAATTTCTCAAGTTTTGTAAAAGATCTTCGAATGGAATCCAAGCAGCTACTAAATCTCGACTAGAATTCGAATTTTTGACTACTTGCATACCCATATCTTATACTGTGTATGTATAAATAGTTATTTATTAGTCTTTTCATAAGTACATATATATATATAAGAGAGAGATATATATGTAGACATACACATATTATGTAGGCCTAAATACATATAAATATGTCTACACATGAGGTTTGGAAAAGGCGAATCTAGAATAGGAAGTAACCATTTATTTCTGAATGGGGGAACTGTGGAACGTGGAAAATGCCGCGGGCCATCACGCATCGCGTGTCACAAGCTGCAAGCTCACATCTGTGTAGAAGTAATTCAGACGTTATGGTATTCAACACACACAATGACAGGTGGTGTAAAACATGTATTGTAAGTGACCCTCTTGCCACCTTAAATAATTATTACGATAAAATAATAAGCAGATTCAGTGGCCGCATGGTCTAAGGTGTCCCTCTCGAAGTAGACTAGACTACCTATGACGGGGAGATCTAAGTTCGAATCTCGGTCGGGTGTACTGAGGTTGGTTTTTCCGAAGTGATTCTACACTCTCCCTTCCACGCAAATGTTAGTACACTTCTTCTAAATATAGCCTTCCTAATAGCTAAAACCATTAGTGTTATTTCTGTGCTAGAGGTCCGAGGTTCAATCCTTGGTCTCGGCACAGATTCATCTTATTGCCAAACCCTTCCTTCACCTCTGACAAGATATCTTGTGAATGTGGAGAATGCCAGGCCTCACACCGTGGTTCGGATTCCACGTTAAACTGTAGGTCCTCCATTTCATCTTACAATCACCCTACCATTACACATTAGCGTAAGTGCGTATAAACCGTTTGGGTAGTAAGACGCGGTGCTAAAAAAAATTATAAAAATAAAAACTACTGGGCAAGTTTTGTTTAGTCTGGGGATGGAGAACCCGTAGCCTTTTCGCATACTCTTTTAGCTATGTCTATAAATTGTTTATAAATTAAGCGTTTTCAAACTCTAATTGTATTACTACAATATAATTAAATTATTTTATCTTAGCATCGCGTCTTACTACCCGCTAAAGCTATATGCTTATGTACTAAATCCGCCGATGGTTTTTGAGGATTAGGAAGGTTTATATTTAGATTAAGTGTACCTTCATTTGCGTAGATATAAAGAGGAAAATCATTTTGGGAGGGAGAAAAAATACTACCCTCAGTACACTTGACATAAGATTCGAACCTCGATCTCTCCGCAATTGGCAGTCTAGTCTATTGCGAGAGTAGCACGGTTGACCGTGCGGCCATCGAAACAGGTGGTTTGTTAACTATTTATATTTATTTAGTAAAACTCCATTCCTGATTGATTTTTTATTATATTTAATAATTCGTATTACTTGCTGAGAATTCTTGTACAATACATTATCTATGTAAGAATTTAAAAATGAACCATACCGAACTGAAGAAAAAGCGGAACAATGGTTTTTATCAAATATAATATGGTTCATATATTCTTTTTCAATAATAAGGGTTTCTTTATGAATATATAGTAAATATATAAAAAATTGAAAAAGGTCCTTGTTGAATATAGACAGTCAGTGACGAATGGGTGCTGAAGAGAGTGCGGTTTGAAAGTGAACACAACAGGTTGACGTGAAAGAAGCGTCTTACGTTGGTTTGTACATGTTGAGAGAATGAGTGTGGATCGAGTGAAGAAGCAAATATATGAAGGTAGAGTGGTGTGGATTAAAAGGAAGGGGTAGGCCATGTAAGATGTGGCTAAATGTTGTAAATGAGTGTGTGAATAAGAGAAACATTAAGAGTTTTAATAATAAAAGAGCATGTATGACTCGGTGTATGGATGTTGAAAGGAGTGTGTAAGGATAGGGAAGTGTGGATAAAGTTAGTGAGGATGGATTAAGTACGGAGTAGCTGTTTTTTGAGCTATATACACAGCTTCTTGCCTACCCCGTAAGGGAATGGCGGGACTAGGTGTATGTGTGTGTGTGTAAATGTAAAATAATGCATGTTTTATGTTTTTTATGTTCTTTATGCGTTTTTATGTGTTTTTTGTGTTTTTATGTGATTTTTGTGTTTTTATGTGTGTTTTTCATGTTTTGTGGGGTGTGTGGCGAGGCGTGGTGGTGGATTATTTAAAAGTGTGTGTATATATATATATATATATATGTGTGTGTGTGTGTGTGTGTGCGTGCGCGAAACGCAACGTACTTAAAAAAAAGGAAAAAGAGTTGACTGAATAACGGTTCGCTTTTTTATGGGCTACTAAATATACATTAACTTATATTTAGATAAATAACGTCTTTATAGTTTTGTGCAGAATTTACTCTACATGAAATCTGCGGCTTTTTGTGGAATACGTGAAGGCAAATGTGGCTTTCCATTTTCAAAAGGTTCTCCACCCCTGGGTTAGTCCGATGTCGACAAGCGATGTTGCCATATTTAGTTATAAGTTCGACCTTTGCGCTTTAAATACGTAGCCATTTTCAGTATTAAGAACCTTATCCGACCGCTATATATTTACTTGATCTACTTTCATGCGTCGTAGGGTGACCTGGGGGTCTAGGTGTAAGGTGTCGGACTTCTGTTTTGGGGGTCCGGGGTTCAATCCTCAGTCCTGGCACAGATTTATCTGATTACCAAACCCTTCCTTCACCTCTGACAGGACGTGTATTAATCACAACTTGTGAATGTGTGGGAATGCCAGGTCTCCATCGTGGTTCGGATCCCACGTTAAACTGTAGGTCCTCCATTTCATCTCACAATCATCCTACCATTACACATTAGTGTAAGTGCGTATAACCCGAACGGGTAGTAATCTAGGCTCGACTCTTCAAACACTTTGTTAGGTACTTGGGCGTATTTGTTTTGTAAGTGTGTAAAACAGTGAGTGGGGAGCAATTTTCTTACCTAATGGTGTGATGATTGATACGAGGACGCAATTTTCTCCTTTTTTTTTCTGGGAAGTCACAGTTTTCCCTAATCCATTTAATGTCGTTAACTTCTAGAGCATTTTAAAGAACGTTTGTTAAGGTGGAGGTTTTAAGGAACGCGATTTAAGGTCAGTATTCTTTCAGTTTTTGTGTCAAAACAGTTGTTGTTTTTTTTGTCCAAAATAAATCAAATATTGCTCCAGTAGAATCATATAGTTTAATTTTCTTCACAAGATGTTATCAACAGTTGTTGAATACCTGTCAAGGTGTCCTGGAATTTAATGTCAACTTTTTCTGTCCATGCTCATTGACAGGTATTTAACAACTGTTGATATCATCAAGAAAAGAAAATTAAACTCTTTGTTTTTATTGGAGGAATAATGGATTTATTATGGCATAAAAAAATGTTTTGATATAAAAATCACGAAAACATTTACCTTGGCTCTTGTTCCCTATCCCTACTGCCACACCTTAATAGGGGAAAAAAAAAGACTGAAAAACCGATCCATAGCTAAGGTATTTTGAGAAAGGATGGTCTAAAAGGGGTCACCATCGCAATAGACTGTACCACCGATGATGGAGAGACCGGGGTTCAGTTCATTTACGGGTTTAATGAGGGTGATTTTCTTTTTATAAATCTTTTCTACGCTCCTTCCACGTAAATGAGGGTACACTCCCTATAAATTGAATCTTTATAATTTCTTAACATTTTATTTATTCGAGGTATTTAAACTGACTGATCAACTCACGAGAATTTCTATGAGCGAGAATGAAAAGAACCTACCAATTTTGCCACGAAAGGTATTTTCACATACTTTCCAGTGTTTTATGTTACACGCCACAACCACTCAAGAAAAATCCTTGGTCCCCGGCTGGGTTTGAACCCACGAACATCGGCTCTTGAGGCGAGCACTTTTATCCCAAGACCAGAGAGTTCTACTAATATCTAACTAATTAGCCTAATTAATACATATGCTGTTAAACAGAATAGGTAATGAGATGCGGTGCTAAAATAACGCTCACAAAAATCATGGTTTTATTTGGTCTCTCGCGGTAAATATTGTGTGATACGGTTAGATTATTATTATTACTATTAGCAGCGAGTCTTACTACCCGTTCGGGTTGTACGCACTTACGCTAATGTGTAATGGTAGGGTGATTGTGAGATGAAATGGAGGACCTACATTTCAACGTGGGATCCGAACCACGGTGGAGACCTGGCATTCCCACACATTCACAAGTTGTGATTAATACATGTCTTGTCAGAGGTAGAAGGAAGGGTTTGGCGATGAGATAAATCTGTGCCGGGACCGAGGATTGAACCCCGGACTCCTCAGCACAGAAGTCTTGACACCTTACCCCTGGACCACCAGGTCACCCGATACGGTTAGAGAAAAAAGCGTGGTAAGGCCAAGGAAATATCATGAGGTCATTGCGTCTTTCATCATCTTCTGGTTTTAACACGCCTCCGTCCCCTCTTGCCCCTGTGAGCCCCCGCGTATGTCCATAATACGTGTCACATGCGTGTCTGGCTACTTACTACTGAATGGAGGGGGGTAGGTTGGAGGGTGAGGGGGGAGAGAATCGATAACAGTTCGTTTTATACAAAAGATTTTTACCTGATTGCATATATATATATATATATA
>CABFVZ010001065.1:149353-168089 GCA_902151445.1 Timema monikensis | reverse complement strand
GTGGTCATTGTTTCGCGAACATTTAAAAATTTCTTGGCCACTTCTAACCATTTATTTTGTAGTTCCAGTAAAACTTTTGTTACAAATACAGTAGGATCTGATTAATTCGAAAAATGGGATAATTTGAACCCGCCATGATCACCCATGGAGTTCCTATTTAAATCAACGGTAAAATCAAAATATTTAATTAGAATTTTAGAAGGAAATATTTGGATAATTTGAAACCTATTGATTGTTAATTTTCTGGAGTTTGTACTCATAACTTATCAATCTTTATAAAACAATAAATGAGAAAGTGGGGAATTGTGCACTGGTGGCGAGCGGGTTGCCTAATATAGGGGATGTGTTGTTTCAGCTTTCTGCAATTCTCATTCTCTGCAAGTTTCGTATGCTAAATTTTACAATTTTTTATATTTTGGGTTTTAAATTTTCTTGTTTTTTTATGAATGTATATATTGTGCATGTGTGTTTTATATACCATATATAAAATGTGTGTGATTATATGTAGAATATTTTGAGGTTATTTATTTATTGTTTACTATCAACCTAGATACCCATAAAAATGGTTAATTCAAATTTTAGAAATTTCGAATTATTGTATAGGTAAACTAGCAAATCCCACTCAGGTTTGCTCATGACCCACTGTGGTATAAGAATAATATACCCCCCTCCTTTCCCCCTCCCACTCCTATCCACACAAAAATGGTTTAGAACTACGGTCGATTTCGTATACATTTTTTTCCCGAGGAGTATGCGGAATATTTTTATCACAGTTGTCTCTTAAATAATATTAACAATTAAAACAATTAACAATATTTTCTTCAAAAATTTGTTAAAAATAAACTGATTAAAAAACGATTTAAAATTTAAAATCCAGCTTCGAGGAGCATTTGTACCCCCTTCCGTCCACCCATGTTAAAAATTTCAGATCTCTGCGTGCCGTAGATATTTATTTTTGCCAATCAAATATAAAGTGACTTTTGTGCTGGCGGCCGGGGTTCAATCCTCGGTCCCGGCACAGATTTATCTGATTTCCAAACCCTTCCTTCACCTCTGACAAGATATCTTGTGAATGTGGGGAATGCCAGGCCTCCACCGTGGTTCGGATTCCACGTTAAACTGTAGGTCCTTCATTTCATCTCACAATCACCCTACCATTACACATTAGCGTAAGTGCGTANCCAAACCCTTCCTTCACCTCTGACAAGACATCTTGTGAATGTGGGGAATGCCAGGCCTCCACCGTGGTTCGGATTCCACGTTAAACTGTAGGTCCTTCATTTCATCTCACAATCACCCTACCATTACACATTAGCGTAAGTGCGTATAACCCGAACGGGTAGTAAGACCTGGTGCTAATAATCATAATCATATATTAGAGTAGAGGGAGTATTGGAAAACCACCCCCTCCCAACCCCAGATATAACTGAACGAGATTTTGACCTGAATCTCCTCATTAACAGGGTTTTATCATCCCCTCTTAACGCAAATGTGTCTGCATTTAATTTAAATTACCTTTATAATCCGTACTCATTATATTAAGTTTATAGTAGCCATTGGGTTTCCCCTGGCTTGAACCAAAACTCAGTCACTTAGGCCAGTACGCTAACATTCAACCGATTATTAAGGGTCCAAAGCAACACTTTTTTAGGTTTAAATTTTGGTGCAGTCCAATTTTCATAGTAAGGGTATTTTAGAAAATACCAATATTTATTTTGCTGTCAACATTGATAACATTTTAGCATATTTTAAATGATATTTATATGTATTGATAAAATCTCTAAAAAGTGACATATGCAAATCGCATGACTTGACGTATTAATACGTGACAGTAGGTCTAGACACTTTTCGCTCTGTCAGATAAGGTTTTTTATATGAACATTGGACTGTAGTAGCTTTTCTAGCTCTCAGATAAGGTTCTTCCTATGAACATTGGACTGTAGTAACTTTTCTAGCTGTCAGATGAGGTTCTTCATATGAACATTGGACTGTAGTAACTGTTCTAGCTGTCAGATGAGGTTCTTCATATGCACATTGGACTATAGTAACTGTTCTAGCTGTCAGATAAGGTTTTTCCTATAAACATTGGACTGTAGTAACTTTTCTAACTGTCAGATAAGGTTCTTCCTATGAGCATTGGACTGTAGTAACTTTTCTAACTGTCAGATAAGGTTCTTCCTATGAACATTGGACTGTAGTAACTTTTCTAGTTGTCAGTATAAGGTTCTTCCTATGAACATTGGACTGTAGTAACTGTTCTAGCTGTCAGATAAGGTTCTTCCTATGAACATTGGATTGTAGTAACTTTTCTAGCTGTCAGATAAGGTTCTTACTATGAACATTGGACTGTAGTAACTTTTCTAGCTGTCAGATAGGGTTCTTCCTATGAACATTGGACTGTAGTAACTTTTATAGCTGTCAGATAAGGTTCTTCCTATGAATATTGGACTGTAGTAACTTTTCTAGCTGTTAGATAAGGTTCTTCCTATGGACATTGGACTGTAGTAACTTTTCTAGCTGTCAGATAAGGTCCATCCTATAAAAAATAATTATTGGCGTGTATGTTTTATCACATCAGAGTGTACTAGCAATGATCTTTCTCCCATCCCACTCCCCACCCCCCCCAACTTGTTTCCTCTCACATTTAGGTACACCCGTAGTGATTTTAAAAGTGAGTGAAGTCATTGCAGATCTTCTACTTTCTACTCATTTCTCAACAACATGATACGAGTGGATTCCAGCCTACAAGAATGTGGGAGGTAGAGATACAGTCCAATTTTCTTAAGAAGGACCATATCTGACGCCCATACACGATATATATTTTAGCGATTAGTATTAAGAGCGTGCATCACACGCCCATCAACTCTGTGATACAGTCTGATAGAAATAGTAAATTTACACCAACACCATTGCACGTGGATCATTTCTGATTAAACATTAATGGAGATAAAGAGATGATAGAAGTTCCTAATACTGAACATTGTGGAAATATTAGATGATATTTGGATAAAAACTGCATTGAAAAGGTCGTTTTTTGACCATTTTAGAATGTCCTCACAGATAAGCACTGTGCACAAATCTTCATTCTGTCATAACAGGGACATACTGTAGTTATTAACAAGAAACTTTGTCGCTTTGTCCCCCATCGTCACCGCGGGAAATGTCGAGTAATCATTCAAATACGAATGTACTGCACACATTTCTTGTCTTATCCTTTCCCTTTTACTACCAAACCTCAATGCGAGCCAGGAACTGAGTTGGGCCTGATATCATGAACGCTCTTAAAGTGGCCAATGCATATCAATAACAATTAAAGTCGTATATTAATGCAGTCAGGATATGAACAAAGACTTCTGATTGGTGGGGACTAGGGAGGGGAATCGGCTCTATACACACAGAAAGACAAATAGAAATACGTCATCGCGAAAGCAACTTTTTTGGTTTCAGGGTGTAATGAAACGTCGACACTTAAAAAATAATGAGTTATAATTTTTTGTCGATCACAATAATTTCGCATCAAGTTTTCGCTGGAAATTAAAAAAAAGATACGATCATAATTTAATTTAAAATACTCTCCTCTCCTATCTTGTGTCCATTAAAGTTCTACAGGTTACTAAAGTTGGTTGTTCTAAAATCTAAATCGCGGTATTATACTAGAAAAAAGAAATTATGAACCACTAACTGACTAAGATGGTTTCTACTCATTAAATTTTAATAGGTTTAAAACCTGCTTCTGTTGTCACATGGCCTCAGGGATCACACTGGCAATAGTCTGAACTGCCGATGACGGGGAGACCGGGGTTCAAATCCAGGCCGAGTATTCTGAAGGTGGTTTTTTCAGAATGGTTTGTCATTTTCCAGCCAAATGTGATTTAACTTTATCTATAATCGACCTTTATCATCCCTAATACATTTAGAGTAATTAGTACAAATGTGTATAACCTGAACAGTTAGTAAGACGTGGTGACAAATAATAAAAGGTTTTAAATAAATTTACAAATTCAGACTTGCAGACACGCTTGCATTAATATTTGAAAAGTACAGGATAAAACGATGTCAAGTACAATTTTAGCTCAAATTGAACTAGTGCTGCCATCTGTTAGACAATCATGATACCTTTCTAATTCACTTTATATTATGGTTAAAAGAGGTCTCTGTCATATTTAAATTCAGTCAGTGCTGCCATCTGTTAGACAATCATAATACCTTTCTAATGTTCTCAATACGTTGTACTGGAAATGAGTGTAGTAAGACTTTATACCATTTACCTTGTACTCTTCATTTCAAAAAAACAAATATCCATAATTCATAGAGAACTTTTCCGTTTCCACCCTTTAAAAATGTACAACAGTTTACTACGAGAAGTTATAGATTTTTCTATCAAAAGTGGGTCATTTGATCAATATTTCTTGTACACGAATTCAAGGCGTGTTTGTCTTCAAAAGAATTCACAATGGAAACATTGTTTAGATTTTTTTTATTGAAAATGTTTTATGGCCTGTGCTATCAATAATTCACTAGTTGGCCTTACACTACAGTATAAGGACGGTTGATTTAAATTACTTCAAAGAGTTTCGCTTAAGGAAAGACTTGATTAACTACTTAAGGGAATAAAACTAATTTGTGTAAGTTAGTTGATCAGGATTGGAATAATTAATTAGTATTTACAAACAGATAAAATCAAAACACAACTTATACTCCATCTCAACCTAGGACAGCATAGCACGTCTGATACTACAAACACAGCCCTAGCTCCTAGATATCTACTAATTGGATAGCAGGACTTACAAACTAACTTAACCTAGGACAGCATGAATCAGTACACCCAACCTTACCTCATAGATATTTATTGATTTGATTAATCAATATCTTATACATTAAATTTTAAGCTCATTATTAGGAAAAGGAGTTAAAAAATTATGTGATTTGACAAACATAAATACGGACCAATTTTCATTTAAATAAGCTTAAAGGATATCTACAAAAGTTACTAAATTTACTTTTATGTATTTATACGTCAAGTTCTGTTATCTACTTCTGTCATTTTTGATATACATTATCAATACCTATAAAATAATAATAATATAATAAATATTATCAATGTCGACCTCAAAAAAATATATATTTATGTTTTCCAAAAGTCTTTTCTTACAAAAATTATATTTAACAAATTAAATATCTGGCCTTAAGGTGGAATGGAATAGGATGCAAAAAAGGTCAGTGTTATTGTAGTTTTTATATAATTTTTTTTTGTTCAAAATAAACCAACTATTACTCCAGTAGAAATATATATTTTAATTTTCTTAACATGCTGACCTAAAAATGTCTTGAATATCTTTCAAAGGTGTCCTGGAATATAATGAGAAACTTTTTAAATGAAGAGAAAAAGTTGTCATCTAATACCACTATACTCATGATGGATATTCAACAAATGTTGATATGACCGTGTGAAAAAAATTAAAAATATCTATGTTTCTACTGGAGAAATATTTTACTAAGGGTTCGGCCAGACTGACAAGCAAGCGAGTGCGTGATTAGCAGATAGCTCTCGATAGTTGTTGACAAGGAGGCAAAGGTTTGAATCTTGGCTCATTAAGCTGGGGGTGGTTTTTGACAAGTGATTAATTGTTGTGGTTTTCTCATCCTCTCTCCGCGCTAATGGTGATTCTTATTTTAAAGGCCTACTTTGATTATAATATTGAAGTATTTTAAAATATCAGTTTCGCACACACACACACACACACACACACGATATATATATATATATATATATACAGTTTATGGTCTTACCAATTAAATTAGGCCGTTAGTATCGGTAGTAATAAAAATGTCAAAATGAGATGTTCTCCTTGCACTCAATGAACCAACATACAATAATATTGCCTAGCGCCTGTAAACTAGACTGTTCCGGCTCGAGCGCGTGAGCTTGAAACATAGAACCAGTTCTATCTTTCAAGCGCTCGGTCGCTCCAATCTGGCGACCTCTCATTTCAACCAATGTGTTCTATTATATTTTTTTAGTCGCTCGCTTACTCGCCCAGTCTGTCTGACCTTACCCTTATTTTGGTCCAAAAATTTGTTTTGCCATAAAATCATCAAAAATACTGGCCACTTCTCACGTCCCATTAGCCTATTCTGAAACAGCCCTGAGATGATAAACGACTCCCATCACAATTTATTATTATTATTATTATTATTATTAGCACCGCGTCTTACTACCCGTTTGGGTTGTACGCACTTTACGCTAATGTGTAATGGTAGGGTGATTGTGAGATGAAATGAAGGACCTACAGTTTAACGTGGGATCCGAACCACGGTGGAGGCCTTCACAATTTAATTTCCCCATTACCCTCCCATGATGTCTTGAACTATCAAGGGGTCGTGTATCTTCAGGTTTTCCTACTAATCTGTTGTGTACGCGCCTATCATCGTTAATATACGTCACACGACCACCCCTCCTCATCCTACCCGACTAGATTATTCTTAATATGTTGGGGATACAAACAAACCATGAAGTTCTTTGTTATGTAACTTTATATATTCTCCTGTTTGTTCACCCATTTTAGGTTTAACGCATGGTTGATAACAAATAGGATACTTGGCGGTCTAGGGGTGTGTTGTTGGACTTTTGTGCTGGGAGTCCGGGGTTCAATCCTCGGTCCCGGCACAGATTTATCTGATTGCCAAACCCTTCCTTCACCTCTGACAAGACATCTTGTGAATGTGTGGAATGCCAGGCTTCCACCGTGGTTCGGATCCCACGTTAAACTGTAGGTCCTTCATTTCATCTCACAATTACCCTACCATTACACATTAGCGTAAGTGCGTATAACCCGAACGGGTAGTAAGACGCGGTGCTAATAATAATTAATAATGCATAGTACATAGTGTATAATTTTTTCAAAAAAGCATCACATCTTGCTACTCGTTTGGGTTATACGTTTATATACTAATTACACTAATAATTGTAGATATAGTAAGGTTATATTTATAGGAAGTGTACTCAAATTTGCGTGGGGAAAGAAAGTGGAAAACCATTTTAGAAAAATTGCCCTAAGTACACCCGACCAAGATTCGAACCTTGATCTCCCCATCATCGGCAGTCTAGTTTACTGCGAGAGTAACGCCTTAGACCATGAGGCCACCGAAGTGGGTAGCAACATTTTTTATTTGGTTGTTGAGAAGTAGGTCCACCTAAAATTTTGTGTCAGTAATAAAATTAGAATTAAGTGAATATAAAATGTAATTTATTTGTACAGGTGCAACTTAAATTAGTTTAGTTTTAGATTTTAAAAAAATTCGATTTAATCCACATTTTCTGAGTGAATCCCTAAGTGAAGTATTTTTAAATACCTTATCTAGTTGAGTAAAGAAGTTAGGCTAATTTATATGAAAAAAAAAATCTATTTTTGTGAGACTATAATAATTAAGTTTTATTATGAACATTTAAAAAATAATAATTTTGCACATGAATACTAGTAGTTCTGTAAACAGTTGATTTCGTTCTCTATATTCATAAAAGGCAAAAATTATTATGCTAATTTGGGAGTGTAGTGAACGTGAAAAAAGATAAATGTTTATTACTTTTTATATAAAAAAAATTTTTTTTGTCAAAATAAATCAAATATCTCACCAGTAGAAACATAAAAGTTTAATTTTCTTCACACGGTGATATCAACAGTTGTTGAATATCTGTCATGATCATACCGGCATTAGATAAGAAACTTTTTAAATGAAGAGAAAAAGTTTGTCATTAAATTCAAGGACTTCCTTTGACAGATATTCAACAACTGTTGATATCATCCTGGGAAGAAACTTAAATATCGTTCAAATAGAATTATACTCTGATTTACTTTTACAAAAAAAAGTATTACGATAAAAACGCATTCCCTTAAGATAATGACATGTTTTTATTGTAAATACAGTATTTTTTTATATTTTTTTATTTCAACTTGATGTTTTCCTTTGATAAAAGAGTTTAAAAAAATTAATACTATATTCAATAATGCACAAAGCTCATATAAAATAAACTCGATTAACGCGGTTTGATTACGTCAGTCTCTCGATGTAGTAAATAAAATCGCCGTAAAATGAGCTATTAAACGAAACACCTTTCGAGCAGTAGCCATATTAAAAAAAAAAATTAAAACCTATGTAGGGCCTAGATAAATCGTTTGGCTTAAGTTATAAAAAAACAAATCCTTGACATTATTATATTATTTTCGCGTCTTACTAACCGTTCGGGTTGTACGCACTTACGCTAATGTGTAATGGTAGGGTGATTGTGAGATGAAATGGAGGACCTACAGTTTAAAGTGGGATCCGAACCACGGTGGAGGCCTGGCATTCCACACATTCACAAGTTGTGATTAATACACGTCTTGTCAGAGGTGAAGGAAGGGTTTGGTAATCAGATAAATTTGTGCCGGGACCGAGGATTGAACCCCGGGCCCCCAGCACAGTAGTCCGACACCTTACTCCTAGACCACCAGGTCAACGACAAATACTTGACAAATTTCGTTAAAATTGATTAACGAATTTCGCAAATCTCACGGGGAAACACAAATTGACGGAGAAATTTTAAAGTGCCCGCCACATTGAAACGGATATTTGAACCGAGAGTCATGTAGATTTAATGTTCTCTCTATGTTCAAAAAATGTTCCTTAAAAAGTTGATCAGATTGAAAGGTTTTTTTAATCACCGCGTCTTACTACCCGCTTGGGTTATACGCTTATATACTAATTACACTAATGGTTTTAAGGATTAGGAAGGTTATATTTAGAGGAAGCGTACCCATATTTGCATGAGAAAAGAACTAAGGAAAAGCCCACCCTCAGTGTATCTGACCAAGATCTAACCTCAATTTTCACGTCATCTGTGGTCTAGTCTACCGTGAGGATGACACGTTAGACCTGGCAGGCACAGAATCTGTTCATTGGTTATCTATCATAGAACAAACAAAAATACAAGATAGTTGAAATGCCAAATGACTCAAGTTAAAATGGAACCTCACTCCACCTGGTAAAAAAAAAACCGTCCTTGGAGTTTAACTATATTTCTAAGTAGTCTTGAATATTTTTAGACTCGGCCTCACAATTATATGGTCGTACAAGCTTGACTGCTAGGAGTAGTAATTAACCCCCTTTGGGTAACGTGGTATTAGGCAAAAGTCATTGTGTAAATGACCTCCTGAAAATGTCACTAGTTGACACACTTTACCGAAACCATTCTCTCTCCATATCTGTCTTGATGTATGTCTCTCTTTCCCTCGCTCTTTCCCTCGCTCTATCTCTCTCTTACCCACATACTTGTAACCCTTAAGAGCGTGCATCACACGTCAACCAACTCTTTGACGCAGTCGGCTAGAAATTGTAAATTTACACTAACACTATTGCACGTGGAACATTTCTAATTAAACATTAATGGAGATAAAGAGTTAATAGAAGTTCCTAATACTGAACATTGTTGAAATATTAAATGATATTTGGATTAAAACTGCATTGAAAAGGTTGTTTTTTGACCATTTTAGAATGTCTTCACAGATAAGCACTGTTCACAAATCTTCATTCTGTCATAACAGGGACATACTGTAGTTATTAACAAGAAACTTTGTCGCTTTGTCCCCCATCGTCACCGCGGGAAATGTCGAGTAATCATTCAAATACGAATGTACTGCACACATTTCTTGTCTTTTCCTTTCCCTTTTAATACCAAACCTCACGCGAGCCGGGAGATGAGTTGGGACCGATATGACGAACGCTCTTAAATTTAATTTATCCTTCCCCCCCCTCTCTCTCTCTTACTCTCCATACTCTTTTTTTCCATAATCTTTCATAGCCTATTTCTATCAGTTGATTGATATTTACTTCACTATAATTTATTTTTCGTTTATTTGATGTATTTAACGTATACTTTCTAAACCGGCTGATTATATCAGCATACGACATACTTAAATCTAGAATATACACAACATCCGGCCCCCAGGCTGTTAATTCATCACTATGAAAGGGGGAAACCCACATTTCACCAGTGATAAATTATTCTGCCATGCCAGGAATGTGTTTCCGGTCTGTAGATTTATCAAACAAAAAATATCTAATTAAGAATCAAATATACAAAGCTTTTAGAAAAAAATAAGAAAAAATCTAAGCTAATGTTCTAATGAGGCGAAATAAACGTCAAGATCATCTAATCGCCGCCCCCCCCTCCTCTTGCTGAATAATTCCTGCCAAATTTACTAGAAACAATTTTTTAAAATTATTTGTTTCCTAAGCTGCTTTTAAACAAATATTAAGTATACTTTCTCAACAATATTTCCTTCACCATCCATCTTAATTAGTATAATTAAAATGGATGTGGCCCAGACGGGTAGCTAGGCAGATTTCTAAGCTATTTTATTAAGCGGGTTGCAGTTTAACTTGAAGCACTTAAGCAATTTAAGCACTATCACACTTAGATACCAATGTAAAAAATAAAATAGAAAGAGAGGGAAGGTAATGAGAGGGTTCTGTATAAGTGCTGATAATACTTCCCCTCTTCCTCTGACGAGTTTAAACACTAACTATACTATTAGCTCTTTGATAACATTGACTTGATTTTTTTATATTAGCTTTTTCTTTTTTCCTATTCTAGATAGACATTTGCTACCAAGGACTTTTTTAATCAACATCCTGGCAGGAAGACTCCTACAGGACATTTTCGTGACCAGACCAAGTAAGTTAAGTTGTAGCTGATTGATAAAAAAATACTTTAACAAAAAAAACTACTTCAAGATGAAAATAATAATTTTGTGACACTATTAGGTTATTTGAAGAATTTTTAAAAAAAGAATTAATGGTTTTTGTTTCAACGTTATATTTTTTAAACTAGCTGAGTAAAATGTAAATTCATTAATATTGAAAATCCTATCTTGACTTGCCGTGACGTCACAGGTCAACAACATACTTAAGGTGGGGATGTAGGGGAAGCGAGAAAAGGCCAGTGTTTTCGCAGTTTTTAGAGTAAAACTTTTTTTTGTCATAATAAATCAAATATTTCTCCTATAGAAACAGAGAATTTAATTTTCTTCACATGGTGACGTCAACATTTGTTGAATTTCTGTCAAGGGATGTCCTGGAATTTAATGACAACTTTTTCTCATCATTTAAAAAGTTTCTGATCAAATGTCGCTATGCTCATGACAGATATTCAACAATTGTTGATAGCAACGTGTGAATAAAATTAAACGCTTTGTTTCTACTGGAGAAATATTTGATTTATTTTGAATCTGTTTTGTTATAAAAACTGGTCTTTTCTAACATTCCCAACTTAAGGGGAAAGTTCCTTTAACTGGGTCTGATACAGAGACTATATAAACCATAGATAGATAATAAGACAGCTATTTTAATATTTTGAGAACTAAATCATCCATCAAATATTTATTATTTCTGTCTCAAACACACCATTTATGAAATCTTGAAATCATACGTCTACGTAGTTTTTTGAAAGTACTTAAAACAGTAAATAATTAGGAGCTAGGGTTAGGTGTTTAGTGTTAGACGTGCTGTTCTTGGTTAAGTTAGTTTTTAAGTACAGCTATCCAATCAGTAAATATCTAGGAGCTAAGGCTGGGTGTGTAGTATTAGACGTACTGTCCAAGTTTAAGCTAGTTTGTAATTTGGAACTTGATATGATATCTATGGATATGAGATGCCCTCATTAGCTATGTAATTAACGCATATCATACCTTGCTTAAGAAATTATATTTATGAATATTTTATGCAAAAATATATTCAATTAATTTGTTACTTTCTTTGAAATGACATGTGGGTGGGGATAAGAGAAGGGGAAAGTAGGGGAAAGTAGGGGTAGGGAGGGGCGGGACTCCTTGTTTTACGAGCCTACAACAGCCCGCACCGTGACGCTTAGCATTGTTGGCTGTTGCTAAATAAATAAATGATTGAATGAGGTCAACAGCACACACTTAAAATGTCTATTGTTTTAGTCAATTTCACTTATCTCAGTTTATTCTCACAATAAAGTAATATCACGTCCTACATACATACATAAATACTTACATACATTCATACATACATACATACATACATGCTTACATACATTCATACATACATACATACATACATGCATACACACATATATACACACATACATACATACATACATGCATACACACATATTTACATATATACATACATACATATTTACATACATACATATTTACATACATACATACATACATACATACATATATACATACACACACACACACACACACATAGGCAAGAAACTGTCCTTCCCTATTCTTGAATACTCCCTTCTCTTCAACAACATCCATACACCGAGTCATACATGCTCTTTTATTATTAAAACTCTTATTAATATTAGCACCGCGTCTTACTACCCGTTCGGGTTATACGCACTTACGCTAATGTGTAATGGTAGGGTGATTGTGAGATGAAATGGTGATTGTGAGATGAAATGGAGGACCTACAGTTTAACGTGGAATCCGAACCACGGTGGAGTCCTGGCTTTCCTCACATTCACAAGTTTTTTATTCTTAAAACTCTTAATGTTCCTCTTTTTCACACATTCGTCTACAACATTTATACATTGACCTTCACGCCTCATTCAAATGCCCTTAAGGAGGCAAGGTATGTGAACGCGGAGTTCCATAAAAGGAATCCATAAATCTCGCGTTTAAGAAGTTGTTTGTTATTTAAAAATACGATTCAAGCCAAAATTGAGTTTAATGGCATCCACATGTCTCTATGAGATTAATGAAGTAAGATAATTTTCAAGGACATTTTTAGCGACATGTCTTAGTTCAAAAATATAGGTAAATAGTTACCGGCTTCGGTGACACCATGGTCTAACGCGCTACTCTCATAGTAAACTAAACTGACGATGATAGGGAGTTTGAAGTTCGAATCTCGGTCGGTTTTACTGAAAATTGTTTTTTCCATAATTGTTTTCCACGCAAATGTGGGTACACTTCCCATAAATATAACCTCTATAATACCTAAAACCATTTGCGTAACTAATATATAAGCATATAACCCGAAAGGAAATTAAGATGTGGAGGTAAAAAAAATTGTTCTATAGGTCTGACCTTCCTCTAACAAATATATTTTAACCAGGGTCACAAAAGAACATTTTAGGATGATTGAGGATTATTTAGTGGTTTTGAAGCTTCAGAACTGACATTACCATAAGAAATACAGCAGTGTGAGGGTCACAACAGAACATTCTAAGATAGTTGAGGATTGTTTTAGTGGTTTTGAAGCTTCAGAACTGACATTACCATAAGAAATACAGCAGTGTGAGGGTCACAACAGAACATTCTAAGATAATTGAGGATTGTTTTAGTGGTTTTGAAATTTCAGAACTTACATTTCTAAAAGAAATACATTAGTATGAGGTTGTATACATTCATGTAGGTAGTGCCCTTAAGGGATATATTATCTAAAATTGAACCACTTACAATTCTGAAAATATATTTTCAATAAATATGTTAGTAAAGAGAATTGATTGGTTATGTGTGTGAAATAATGCAACATAGAAGAACTTTATCATGAAAAGCTAACAAACCGTTATAATTTAATAAACTACAAATAAACGACATTTCTTGGGAAATATTTGATCTGTGTAATATATTTTAATCTAAGAGCTGGTTTTTAGTGTGTAATATTAAACGTACTATCCTAGGTTAAGTTTGTATGTCCTACTAGCAAATTAGTAAATATGTGATGCGTGAATCTTAATACTTTATCAAGACTGTTACATATCAATAAAACAGGGAAAATAAAAGTAGGAATAATTCAAAATACTAATAAAGGTAGGCCTACTGTAATATTGATAATATGATACCTATAATAGGTGGAAGATTATAGAGAACATTTGTTGGTGACCTGGTGGTCTAGGGGTAAGGTGTCAGACTTCTATGCTGGCGGCCGGGGTTCAATCCTCGGTCCCGGCAAAGATTTATCTGATTGACAAACCCTTCCTTCACCTCTGACAAGACGTGTATTAATCACATCTTGTGGATGTGTGGAATGCCAGGCCTCCACCGTGGTTCGGATTCCACGTTAAACTGTAGGTCCTCCATTTCATCTCACAATCACCCTACCATTACACATTAGCGTAAGTGCGTATAACCCGAACGGGTAGTAAGATGCGGTGCTAATAATAATAATAATAATAATAATAATATAGAGAACATTTAAATACTATTTCTTTATATAGACGAACAAGATAGATAAAAACATATAAAGGATGTTTCTAATGCGAATCTTAACCTCACTTCCCATTTCTTGAAACATTGAATAACGTAACTAATGATTATATTTTTTCCAATAAAGCTAAAATATTGTGTTTAAAAGGCTATCTTTAACAGTACTTGTGTTTGTCTACTGTAATGAACACAAAACTATGTTCTATGATTCAATACATCTATATACTTGTAAACATGGTTTAAAAGTTGATATCTCTGAAAAGACCACATATTTGTGTTGATCGTTAAGAGCTAAATGTCCGGGAAATGAAAGGTAACTGTTATAGGAGCGTGGAATGGACCTTTGGGGATAGAATGACGTCATTTAACAGGAGGGCCACAACATTGTATTGTCATCTGTATTTTCCTCCTCCCCTGTTTGTTCTCCTACCGCCAGACAGCTCCACCTAGTAACGTTATAGAACCGATTGGTTTTTGGGCGTTTAGGAATATCTGATAGAATGTTATAGCACCTCAAATCACAAATTGCGACACTATATTCAATAAACTTTTATTATAAAAAAAATTAAATTTGGACTATTTTATATTTCAACCCAAACATTTCTCAGTAAGATAACAAATTATTTGATTTATCTATCATGCATTTTTTTTGGGACCAACTGATTACAGAACCACACGAGAATTTCTTTGATCAAGAGCGAAAGGGTCCCACCAATTTTACCGGTAAAGGTATTTTCAAATATCTTTCATGATTCCTTTACACGCCACAATCGACATGGGACCGAAGCCTTTACTTCCCTATCCGAAGGAAGTTGTGCTACGGATTATTTTCGGTTAAAAGAAAATTCGTTGATCCCAGCTGGGTTTGAACCCACGAACGTTTGGTCTTGAGGCAAGTACTTTATCCCAAGAGCACCGTGGGCGACGATATGCTAATCGCTTAATAGAATATTTGTTTTATAATTATAACGTTGCATATGCTTTTATTATTATTATTATTATTATTATTATTATTATTAGCACCGCGTCTTACTACCCGTTCGGGTTATACTCACGCTAATGTGTAATGGTAGGGTGATTGTGAGATGAAATGGAGGACCTACAGTTTAACGTGGCATCCGAACCACGGTGGAGGCCTGGCATTCCACACATTCACAAGTTGTGATTAATACAAGTCTTGTCAGAGGTGAAGGAAGGGTTTGGTAATCAGATAAATCTGTGCCGATACCAAGGATTGAACCCCGGACCCCCAACACTGAAGTCTGACACTTTACCCCTAGACCGTCAGGTCACCGATATTATTGCTAATAGTACTACAACTTTTCAAAGATAGATTCGTTCGTATCTTAAATATTTGCGAAGATATGATCAAAATTGGAAATTTTTACATATGTAAAAATTTCCTTGTCATTTTTACATATGTAAAAATTTCCTTGTCATTTTTATGGGTAAATAACAAATGCAATTTTTTTTTTGTAGTGTTAAACAGTTACTAGATACAAAATTTAATCAAAATCGGTAAAGTGTATTTTTAGAAAATCGATTTTATTTCACTTTGCCCTTATGTAAACTAGCCTTAAATTCCAAAAATTTCTCAGAGTGACCTTATTAAAACTATAGATACCAATTCTTAGCCCGATTGGTAAAATGGTTTTAACTCTAGGGTGAGAATCAGACAGACGGCATCGAAAAAAAAACACTTTTTACGTGTTTAATGGGGTCATGAAATGTCGATAGCCATCAAAATCTCGAATTGGATTTATTTATTTTTAAACGTTCACAATATTTTCTCTACCAGAGGAATCACGATAAAGTAAAAAAAATAATCTAAAGAAAAAAAAAATCATCCACCTTTCTTTCTCATGTTCAGTAAAGTTAACTGGGTCATGAAAGTTTTCCGTTCTATATATATATATAAATAAAAAAAATAGGGTCATTATATTAAAAGAGTTGTTTTCAAATTACTCTATAAACACTTATCAGGATATAAGTCAAGGCCTACTTAATTTACTTGCGAGAACAGAAGCAGGCCATGTAATATAAACACAAAAGAGATATCACTAAGAGAATTTATTGTTCTGAAAAACACACGTTTGCAAAGAGGTTACAATATGAATACATCACAATAAACCATACCGTGCCGCGATAATATCTATTTATGTATTCTTTAGATTCATTACTCCTAGACTAAGCATATATCTATCTATATTTTAGATGTATGGGAAATGACCTAGTGCAGTTAATAATAATAATAATAGCACCGCGTCTTACTACCCGGTCGGGTTATACGCTTTAAGTACTAATTACGCTAAAGGATTAGGAATTGGGAAGGTTGAATTAGAGGAAGTGAACCCGCATTTGCGTGGAGGGAGAGTGGAAAACCATTTAGGAAAAAACCACCCCCAGTTCACCTGACCGAGATTCGAACCTTGATCTCCCCGTCCTCAGCAGTCGAGCTCAACATGACTAGCGCGTTAGCCAACTACGCCACCGAGGCGGGTGTCACATCTTTATGCTGGTTGTAAATTTGAAGCGTGGTCTAGAAATAATAAGTCTATATACTGTCTAATCTATAAATAAGCTACGAGGTTTTTGATTATCACCGCGTCTTACTATCCAACCTGGTTGTCCGCATATGTACTAATGTTTTAGAGATAAGTAAGGTTGAATTTAAAGAAAGTGTATCCCCATTTGCGTGGAGTAGGAATGGAAAAACACTAAGGTAAAAACACCCTCAATATACCAGACAGGGATTTGAACTTTAATATCCCCGTCATTGGCAATGTATTCTATTACGAGTGTGATCAAGTGGCCACCAAAACTGTTAGGAAGGTATAATTTCTAGGAAAAGTACCCACATTCGCGATTAAAGAGAGTGGAAAACCGTTTAGTAAAAAAACGAAACACCCACCTTACCAACCGTACGGGGTTTCAAATCATTACCTTCCACCATCAGCGGGAATCCAGACAAGATTAGACTGACGCCTTCGTTCACGTAACCACCCAATTCAGGTTGAAAAGTACGGTTAGCGTGTTAGCGTGCATGACACTCATGGAAAGGAGGGACGCATTTCAGTTCCAGACTGTGACACATAGAATTTTTTTTTTAATTCCATTGTAATGCCAGCCCTCCACCGTGGTTCGGATTCCACGTTAAACTGTAGGTCCTTCATTTCATCTCACAATCACCCTACCATTACACATTAGCGTAAGTGCGTATAACCCGAACGGGTAGTAAAACGCGGTGCTAATAATAATAATAATAATAATAATAATAATAATAATAATAATAATAATAATTTTCCATTGTCGTTGTTAATTACTTTCTTTTCAGCTATATAGGCTTTAATCGTACGCTCCAGTGCAGTGATGTTCGAAAACCAGAGGTGTGCCGGATTCTGCCAACTGGTACGATACGAAACTAGGTCGAGAAAAAGGAATGTTGAACGACACGTGACCGGCATACACCCCCCCCCTTCTTCCCCCTTCCCGCCCTTTCAATAATCAACCACAATACACATAGAGTACATAGTTTTAAGTGAAATAATCTATGTGCTCTTTTTTTTTAGGCAAAAAAATTATAAATTCATATTTACCTTTACAGGACTACCAATCACTATTATCATACCGTCGACTTCGGTCATATTGGGGGTGAAATGCTCGCTTCAAAACCCAATGTTTATAGGTTCTAACCCAACTAATGTCGGCGGGATTTTCTTTAGCGATAAAAATTCATAGTGCAACTTCCTTCGGAATGAAATTAAAGCCGTCGATCCCATATCGGTTGTGGTGTGTTAAAAAAAAACCTGCCTAAAAGTTTAAACAAAAACTTGTAATAAATGCACACAAATATATCAAATATACAAAATGGAAACTAAAAAATAACCTAGCAGTGAAAATCCCAAATAAACACGTTCATTCTACTGAATATACAAATATTATTATTAGCACCGCGTCTTACTACCCGTTCGGGTTATACGCACTTAATTCTAAGGGTAGATTATGTGAGGTGAAATAGAGGAGTTAAAGTTTAACGTGGGATCCGAACCACGCTGGAAGCCTGGTATTCCACACATTCACAAGTTGTGATTAATACTCGTCTTGTCAGAGGTGGAGGAAGGGTTTGGTAATCAGATAAATCTGTGCCAGGACCGGGAATTGAACCCCGGACTCCCCAGCACAGAAGTCTAAACACCTTACCCCTAGACCACCAGGTCACCATATACAAATACAATTTACAAATATCTGCTAGTATTCTGCTGAATATAATATTGATTTACAAATATCTGCTTCAGAAGTAATAGCTACCCCCTCCCAACACAACCCTCTCCAGTCTAGTTGCAGTCTCACCAGGAATGTGAATTTTACAACTAAACTCTTGTATTCTGCTGAATATAATATTGATTTACAAATATCTGCTTCAGAAGTGATAGCTACCCCCTCCCAACACAACCCTCTCCAGTCTAGTTTCAGTCTCACCAGGAATGTGTATTTTACAACTAAAC
>CABFVZ010001065.1:113960-124595 GCA_902151445.1 Timema monikensis | reverse complement strand
AAAAAAAAAAAAAAAGAAGAAGAAAAGAGAGATAGTTGATCTCTCTTGCCCTCAGTGCATGACCCCAAAGTTCCTGTTCCGATTTGTCTGACGTACGTCGGTCACGTCTATTACTATCCGGTTTCCTATTCGCACTTTCTTCGGGAGGGGTCACGCTGACTTTGGAGGAAATCAATTGGCGAGGGATGGCCAAAAACGTCGCGTTGTGGCCATTGCGGGTACTTAAGGCCTCTTTTGGTGTCGGCTTTTGAGACAGAATGATGGATAAGGGGGTCAAAAGGTCTTTTTGGGACGGGAATAATACATAGGGCCCTCTTTGGGGTATGCTTCTAAGACATAGGGATGAAGAAAGGGGGTCAAAAGGTCATGTCGGGGCAAGAATAATGCAGAGGGCCGATTTGACGAACGCTCTTGTTTATAAAATAAATAATTTAGTTATGAAATTAATATTTTGTATGACTCACTCTTTAAATTATAATATATATATTGTTATTTATTACACGATACAAGATACAAGTGTGAATATAAAACTTTTTAATTTATTATTTTATGTAGCCTACTATAATATTATATTTTTACCACAACCACAAAACAAAAAACATGGTTGTTTTATTAATATATTTTGTTCTTTCAATGAGCTACGAAAACGCCAATTATACAGCAATTCTTAGGGAAGTATTATTAAACTCGTTTGATAACACTTTTCATAGATAATATGGTACAGTATTACTAAGTAAATAATTTTTTTTTTTTCCAATTAGGTTGACATTAGTGACTTTCAGCCAATGTTGGCAATATAAGAATCTTCTGTGTGTACCTTATTCTATATGTTTGGTCATCCCTGTATAAAGTACGTATCCATAACCCCTTTTCTCCCCTCTCCTAAAAATGTTTCTTCATCAAGCACAGAAAGAAAGTTGTAATAATACAAGGAAGATATCAATCAATCAATCAATCAATCCAAAAATGCACTGTAGCTTGATGGTGCTAATTTCAATAGTTCCTTTTCTGGAAAGTGTAATTTAGTTTTTTCTCTACTCTCGCATATATGAATATTTATAACTTATACATTTTTACGGCGTGAAAAAGTTATTATCGGAAATAATTCAAAGAGTTCTACACAACCGATTCTCATAATTTTTTTTAATGAAAGCTTGCACACACACACAGAATGTCACCAACGATTTTAAATTTTAATAATATTCAAAGACAAAACCGCATATCAAATAAATGGTACGGTGCATTGCAGATTTTATCTCTGTTTTATCTTAAAATAGAAAAAAGATTTATTAAAAACTCGTAATATTTGTAAAATGAAATAATACATTATTGCAGAAACACTACACCAAACAGCATGACAATCAATTTCACATTTAAATGGGCTCAATAAATAAATATATAATATATTTTATAGCTCAGAAACTATTGGTTTTATAAAATTATATTCGAAAATTAAAGATCTTTATTTTTAATGGTACTACAACTTTACAATGTTAAGTTATTTCTTATCGCAAATAGTTGCGGAGAAGTGGTCAAAATTGCAAGTTTCTCCCCATTAGGCTACCCTCCAAATAATTTTCATTGAAAAATGAGAGCTACCATTTTGTTTGTAATGTTAAACGGTTCCTGGATACAAAATTTAATCAAAATCGTCAAAGCGGATTTCGAGAAAAACGATTTTTTCTCTTTCTGCCTTTTAGTAAACTACCCTTAATTTTAGGGATGGATATCCAATTCAATAAGTACCTCTGGGAAAACCTATAAAAAGCATTTTTACCAAGTTTCAGCTATATCGGTGAAATGGTTTCGGTTCTTGGCCGAGAAACGGACAGACAGACAGACGGCATCGAGAAAATAACTTTTTTTTTTTGTTTCAGGGGTTCATTAAACATTCATCAAAATCAAAACTGAAATCACTTATGTAAATTTAAGAAGTATTTATTCAGCGTTATTGTTGTACTGAACAGGGTGAATATACGATCCTATATCACACGTGCTGCTATTTCCATTCCTTAGGGAACTGGGAGGATTAAAATAGGATTGGATCAAGATTGGTCCAGTAATCTTATATCATACGTGCTGCTATTTAACTTCTTAGGGAAATAGGAGGATTAAAATAGGATTGGATCAATATTGGTCCAGTAATTTTATATCACACGTGCTGCTATTTAATTTATTGAGAAACTAGATGATTAAAATGTGAATGGATCCAAATATCCAATCTTGTGACCGACGTGTAATAGTTACGGTCCCGTTCTAGATTCAGTGATGAATAAAAAACAAATGTTTGCTCTTGACGAACGCACTCGGTGTTCTCATCTTCGTTTTTTCAACAAGGCTGTTCACGAGGACATTGTTTCTAGAATGTTCAAGTAACGTGATGCAATCATCCCTCCTTGTCCCCCGAGAAGATTTTGCCTGGGTGACCAATAGGGAGATACAGAAGGATGTTGCACCATGTAGATATTTTCTGAGAAATATAATCCGAATTATGAATATTATTTCGTTGGTTTGGATCCGATTATGTCTATCAATTGATCAAAAGGGACGTGTAAAATATTATTGTTACACCATTTGTCAATTTTGACAATCAAATCATTCACAAACAATTTATTTTCAATTACCTTTTTATTTCCAACCATTTCTACATTATTGAGACAAGCACTTATAAAAATAACCTTTTGAATAATATGGTGGTTTTTTTTGTGTGGAAGCGGCGTTTATTGTTCACTTAAAAAATATTTACAAACGAGAGATTCTAAAAGGCTGCTTTCAATTCATATTTTTTTAAAAAGATGGCGATCCTGACGAAACGAAGGCGGTTGATGACGTCATTAAAACAGTGTCAATAAGTATCTGTTGACAAAATAAAAATAAATTAATTTTAAATTTAGGTGACCTGGTGGTCTAGGGGTAAGGTGTCTGACTTCTGTGCTGGGGTCCGGGGTTCAATCCTCGGTCCCGGCACAGATTTATCTGAATACCAAACCCTTCCTTCACCTCTGACAAGACGTGTATTAATCACAAATTTTGAATGTGTGGGAATGACAAGGCCTCCACCGTGGTTCGGATCTCACGTTAAACTGTAGGTCCTCCATTTCATCTCACAATCACCCTAACATTACACATTAGTCTAAGTGTGTATAACACGAACAGGTAGTAAGACGCGGTGCTAATAATAATAATAATAATAATAATAATAATAATAATAATATAATAATAATAATAATTTGAAATTTATATTTTGTATGGCTCTTTCTCTAAGTAGACCTAATAAGAACAAATTTATTTATTTTGGTGGTCAGTTATAACAAGATACAAGTGTGAATATAATGTTTTTTTATTTATTATTTCATGCACAATAATATCTCTTGTTGTCGCAACCATGAAACAAAACAAAAAGTATTAATTTTATTAACATTCATAGTTATTTCAATAAGTTACGAAAAGGCCGATTTTACAGTAATCCTTAGGCAAGTATTATTAGAATCGTTTATTAACACTTTTGATTGATTATATAATATTATTAAGCAAATAATAATTATTTCCACATTAATGACGTTCAACTAACGTTTGTAATAAAATCTTCCGCTATCTGTCAGTTAACAACACACTAGTGACTGTGATCGAATCACTTTATAATGAACCTTTTCAGAATAAATAAATATAATAAAATTAAATCCTTACACCTCGTCTTAGACTACTACCCGTTCGATTTATTTGAATATACACATTTTTTTTTATGCTGTAGGTATTTAACACTCACTTTCTGAACCGGCTGATTTTTTATCAGCAGACGACTTATAAATCAACCTAACTAGAACAGACACACCCTCCAGGCCATTAATTAATCATTGTTAAGTTAGTTTGTAAGTCCTGCTACCTAATAAGTAAAGTGATGTGACCTTGTTGTCAATAAATAAAATATCGTCAATATAAGCCAAGTGTATGGTCAATAATTTCTCAATGGCAGGTTTTTATACCATGGAAAGCAATAATTTCTCAATGGCAGGTTTTTATACCATGGAAAGCCATAATTTCAAACAAGTTCCCCCCACCGCCCCTCATTTATAAATATTTATCGGTAGAAACAATTACCTGGATGTTGCGAATATTATTAACTGGATAAAGTAGGTGTAAATTACTTACATTACAATAAATAAACTTATTTTTATATAAAAAAAATTGACGCTAACTACTTAAATGCCAAGAATATACCTTCGTTTTTTTTTGTTTTTTTTTAAAGAGATTCTTACGCGTATATCTCAGCTTTTGGACTATTAGCAATTCCATTGTTCATGTTCCTATTTTAGAGGTAGCCTTGGCACATAATGGCGCATTAATTACCTTGCAATTACTTGAATATAAAACAGTGAGATTGGATCGATTGAATAATACGAATTTTAAGAGAAGATTTTTCTACTTCACATTAAAAGGTTATGGTATACAGATAGAAGGCTATCTTAAAATTTCCAATTTGGAAAAAGAAACGAATATCAAACCTTCTTTAAATTAAATAGCCCTTCATCCCTAAATTAAATTTCTAAGTTTATAAATATAATTCCATGATTGTAAACTAGCTTAGCTTAGGACAGCACGTCTAATACTTTACACGACTCAGCTCTGCCTCCTATATATTTACTGAATTGAATAACTTTGTACCCATCGTCACATATGAAGCAGACACATATTTATTGAATGTAAGAGAGACTAGTAAAGTGGAGGCCATGGGAATGAATTTTTTGAGGAGCAAGAGTACATGAGATAGTAGAGGAAGCAAGACTGAGATGGTATGGTCATGTAATGAGGATGTTGGAGTACATGAGATAGTAGAGGAAGCAAGGCTGAGATGGTATGGTCATGTAATGAGGATGTTGGAGTACATGAGATAGTAGAGGAAGCAAGACTGAGATGGTATGGACATGTCGAAGTGGTAAAATGACAGAAATAAAATTATGGAGTCTCGATGGGAAAACGACTTAAGACGATTTTTTTTTTTGCAGTTCTCGCGGTCAATGGTACAAACTGGAGGGAATTAGCTCACATATGCTTGGAAATAGCACAAGATAATCAAAGTAAGTGCCACCATTTATTATTATTAGTTTTTATATTTTTAGCACCCCATCTTACTACCTGCTTGTGTTGTATGCACATATACTAATTACGGTGAATAGGTTAAGGATTAAAAATGTTTAATTATCACATTGAGAACCTTATCTGACAGCTAGAAAAGTTACTATAGTCTAATGTTCATAGGAAGAACCTTATCTTACAGCTAGAAAAGCTACTACAGTCCAATGTTCATAGGAAGAACCTTATCTGACAGCTAGAAAAGCTACTAGATCTACCTTCACGTATCCATACGTTAAGTCATACTAACTGCAGATGTCACTTTAGTTAGATATTGCTAATATCTCTAATCTAACAGTAACAAAACAGTAAAATGTTATAAATAATAAATTTGTATTTTCTTAAAGGCCCTTACTATAAAAATTGGACTTTACAACGTTGCTAGCGCGCACATACACATAAATACACATATATGAATAAGAAACACAACAAAAAAAACTGTTGTCCCATTTGTAATTTTTCTTCTTTTTCTTTTTATTTATAAAAGGACATCTATATATATATATTCTGTATTCTATGTTTGAACACCTACTTAGTTTCTTTTGAAAGCAGGGGGAAAAAAAAATCTATCACGCCTTTTAAAAAAACATTCGTATACACTTCGTCACTCACGCCGGCGGATCGCCCTTTTTTCACGCTGTATTGTTTGCTGTCGTTTCTCCTGTAGTCATTCGCCTTTATAAAATATTCAAACAACCCCCTGCCTCCCTGCCCCCCTTCCATTTTTCTTTTCCCTTCAGCCGCCCTCTCTTTTTTTCCAAGCTTACCTTCGCGCCTTGTCTTACTCTTTCGCCCACACGCCTTCTTTTGTTATAGTTGTTCTTTCTAGTCTGGCCAGGGTTGCCAACATGTCTCCCAAGAAATTTCAAACAAACAAAAAAGATTACGTAAGTTGACCAGATAGATTAAATTAAAGTGAACGCGGTTAAATGTGTCGTCAATGAGGTTTATTTTTAAATTAAAAAAAAACATTTATTGACGAAATAAATGAAATATTGCTGCGATAGATAAGTTTAGTTTAATTTTCTACACGTGATAATGTCAACAGTTTTTAAATATCTGGCAAGAGAATATTGGCATTTGAACATAAAGTTTTTAAACAATTGAACCGTAAACCTCGTAAAATAGATTAAATGAAATTATATACATTGTTGCAAAAATACTCCTCCAAAGATCTTAAAAGAAACAATATATACTGTTACAGACACATTAAGAAAAGAGTAACTTTTTTTGTCGACCAAAAAGAATAATACTCAATTTCACTTTTCAAATGCTTCCATAAAAAGGTATATTGCTTGTTTTATAAAAATATATTTAAAAAAAATTGTATGCCCTATTAAAACTTTACGATGATAAGTTATTTCGTATCTTATAGTTGCGGGGATATCAATATTGAATATTTCTGCTGATGTAAAGTACCATCAGAGTCATTTTAATTGGAAAATAAGACTCGCCATTTTGTTTGTAATGTTTAAACAGTGTCTGGATAAAAATTTTAATCAAACATGTTTGAGTGAATTTTGAGGAAAATCCATTTTTTCTCTCTCTCTCTCTATCTCTCTTTTGCCCTTTAGAATAGTAAACTACCCTTAACTTTAGGGTTTGCTATTCAATTTTAGAAACTACTCGGGGAAACCTTATAGACATCTTCGATTCCAAGTTTTAACCTGATTGGTAAAATTGTTTTGGTTTTAGAACAAGCTTTTTTTTTTTACGATCCTAATACTTCTCTTTCCGATGGGTTAAAGAGATGTATAAAGAGGAAATAGCATCAAGTCATATTAACGCAAATATTAAAAATTGTATGACTCAAACTAAACATGAATTTACATATAAATATTAATAATATTAAAACATTCTGTGACGTCAGTTGAGGCAGGAGATTTATAGCAGACGATGTATTTTGTGATGAAACATAACCTTAATATTAAATATGCTTTTAACATTTTCTTACTTTTAATACATTAATAATATTATAATAATCGAATTAAAAACACATTTTAAATTAAATTATAAATACTTGAGAAATAGAAGAGAATTTAAAGGGATTTTTTTTAAAATATATACTTGACTAATAATGTCCTTTTCTTTATTTACATCTTTCACGTCTTCAAATAACATCATATTTAAAATCATGGCTACTGTGACGTCACTAGAGGCAGACAATGTTTCAAATAGCATCGCATAATATATGCACTATCTAAAAGTGATGAATCTATTAGTTTATCAATTCTTTGGTTAGTGTTTTACAAAAGAACAATTTAAAAAAATGGGTTTAGAAACATAAATCTGAAATGAGTAGAAATAGTTAAAAATTATTGATTAACAAACGGTTCTTTTAAAAAAACAACGTAAATATATTTTTTGTAAAAGGAGACTACTGTTATCAAGATGTAAATTACTATACCAGAAAGTTTCAAAAATTAATTTTTCATAAATATAAGGTTGAGAAACTTAAGCGATTAGTAACCAAGGATATGAACACTAAACATAACCTCAAAACACTTTGAAAAACTAGGAATAAATTATTCCACGTTTGATAAAGATAAAATCGATAGTACAATCAGGTTAAGTGCGTTTACCTGAGGTTTCCAAGACTTGGACTGAAATACAACTGTGTCGTCGATAATTCATAATGACCTGGAGAGTTGGTCGCATGGCTACCGTATTAGACTGATGCGGGTACACTTCCATTAAGGTTGACCTTCCTCATCCTCAGCACATTAGCGTAGTTAGTACACAAGATGGACGGGCAGTGTGATACCTTAGAAGGTATCAATTGTTAAACTGGTGTGTGGTTATGAATATACCTAGTAACCATTGATTTCCTATTTAACTTTATCTACAAATATAGCTTTCAACCTCAAATCAGAAAATCAATTTTACGAGGCCGCCAACTGGAAACCGTATGAACTTAAGAGTTACTTACTTACTCTATAGAATTAGGAACGCGAAAGTTCATTGCTGCACTTACAAAAATACACCACCAATCCCTATCTTGAGCTAGTTCTATCCGGTCCACCTCATTACACCCTATCCCTATCTTAAGCTAGTTCTATCCAGTCCACCTCATTACACCCTATCCCTATCTTAAGCTAGTTCTATCCAATCCACCTCATTACACCAAATCCCCTACGTTCCTCTATTTCAACTGACCGAGATTTGAACCCCAATCTCTCCATCATCTGCAGTCTAGTCTACTGCAAGAGTAGTGCCTTCCAAAGCGGTTAGATCAGGGTTCGAATCCCGTTCGGGTGTATTTAGGATGGTTTTTCCCAAAGGTTTTTCCACTCTTTAGTTCTCTCTCCATGTAAATGAGGGTACACGTCTTCTGAATCTAACTGTTTTCATCTTAACACACACCAGCATGTTTAACACACCAGCGTGTAGCATAGTAACACGTGGTTGTAAGAAATATAACTGTCTAAAGAAATCATTTCACGTTTAGTTAATATAGAGGGACCCGCCTCGGTGGCGTAGTTAGCTAACGCGCTAGTCGTGTGTTGAGCTCGACTGCTGAGGACGGGGAGATCGAGGTTCAAATCTCGGTCGGGTAAACTGGGGGGTGGTTTTCCCTAAATGGTTTTCCACTCTCCCTACATGCAAATGCGGTTTCACTTCCTCTAATTCAACCTTCCCAATTCCTAATCCATTAGCGTAAATAGTACTTAAAAGCGTATAAACCGAACGGGTAGTAAGACGCGGTGCTAGGTAATAATAATGATTATTATTTAGAGGGCACGTAGCCATTCAAAGAAAACGTCTCTTCCATATAGTTAGTAATTTCTAATGTGGACAGGACTTATATTTAAATTTTAGCTATTATTATTATTATTATTATTATTATTATTAGCACCGCGTCTTACTACCCGTTCGGGTTATATGCACTTATGCTAATGTGTAATGGTAGGGTGATTGTGAGATGAAATGGAGGACCTACAGTTTAACGTGGGATCCGAACCACGGTGGAGGCCTGGCATTCCACCCATTCACAAGTTGTGATTAATACACGTCTTGTCAGAGGTGAAGGAAGGATTTGGTAATCAGATAAATCTGTGCCGGGACCGAGGATTGAACCCCGGACCCCCCAGCACAGAAGTCTGACACCTTACCCCTAGACCACCAGGTCACCTAAATAAAAATATATTCCAGCTATTTAATTGAGTTATAAATAGAAGTAGAATGTTCCAATCCTAGAATCCCTATGATACTCAATAGATTAAGAGATTCGTGATAATCTCAAAAAAGTATATTGAGTAAATATTATGAAAACCTTGAATTCAAATAATAATTTTAAACAAATTGGTTAAAAATAATTATTTATACTTGTGTATTTTTGAGATTAACAAAATCACACACAAAAAAAAGAAGTGAGGATAGTTAATAAAAACTCGTGACCCGCCTCGGTGGCGTAGTTGGCTAACGCGCTAGTCGTATCTCACAATCACCCTACCATTACACATTAGCGTAAGTGCGTATAACCCGAACGGGTAGTAAGACGTGGTGTTAATAATAATAGTAATAATAATACTTTTAATTAGAAAACAAAAATTCGACATAGTTCAAAACGAAAAATTTTCCACCTCAAATATCTAGCTGAGGGTCGAACCCATGAGCTCTTAGCCCAGTAGATTAACACACTACCGATTGAGCCGAGGTGTATGATGGGTATTGACCTTGCTACTTCAATTCCAGTTCACCCGACCTGAGATTCGAACCTCGATCTCCCCGTCCTCAGCAGTCGAGCTCAACACGACAAGCGCGTTAGCCAACTACGCCACCGAGGCGGGTGCTACTTCAATTAACGTGTATGATAAGATAAATATAAATTATAACTTGATTTGTATCAGTAAGCGTAATTACGCGGGTGGCAAAAGGGTTTTCGAAAGAAGGGTGAAACTAGTAGCGGTTGTTATAAGGATCGTTAGGGGGATGGACCGTGGTTAAGGGGGGTAGTTTTTAATGGTTTTATTTACCACCCAACATCTCACCCTCTGCATAAATAAAAAAATTAAGGGGCTTTTCATGCTCAGGTGGTTTTTAATTTTGTTTTTATTGAGGTATTTATTACTTTCGTAAATGACTAATTATGTCAGCACATGATTTATAAACTAAATTAAATCTAGAACAGGACACAATAGCCAATCTCCAACCACAAAACCGTTAATTTATCAATGTGAAAAGGTAAACTCACTTTTACCATTTATAATATAGCCTACATGATGATTCAAAAGTCTCCAAACATAGGGAAGATTCAAAATTTGAAATTTTGTATGGATGTCATTACTGTGCTTTTTTTCAAATTCTGTCAGTGTCGTGGCCGATATATTTTCAATGGTGGATGTTTGTGAACGGCCATGTTTCTGTTTGAATCTTCGTAACTTCTCAATAGGCTTGGCAACAGTGTCGTGTGTGATTTGTCTTCCGTTGTGAATTCAGCTGCAACAGCTTCTTGATCCAGACAGGAGAAAGATATATATATATATATATATATATATATATATA
>CABFVZ010001065.1:83563-110762 GCA_902151445.1 Timema monikensis | reverse complement strand
TATCTTAGAATGTTCTGTTGTGACCCTCACACTGCTGTATTTCTTATGGTAATGTCAGTTCTGAAGCTTCAAAACCACTAAAACAATCCTCAACTCTCTTAGAATGTTCTGTTGTGACCCTCAGATTGCTTTATTTATTATTGTTGCGCCACCTATCCCTATCTTGAGCTAGTTCTATCCAGTCCACCTCATTACACACTATCTCTTCCAGGTCTATTATAATGTTATCCTATCTGAGTCTAGGTCTTCCCATTGGGCTTAGCATACAATGTCCTGAAATAGGTTCTAGATTCTCCCATACAAGCTGCATGTTCTGCCCGACGTAATCTACAATATTTGATTATCCTAACAATGTCGTGTGATAAATACAGGGTATTTAACTCATCAATATGTAACCTACTCCACTCCCCTGTACCCTCATCCCTGTATTGGCCAAATGTCTTCCTAAGCACCTTGTGTTTGAACATACTAAATTTGTTTTCTTCATGTAAGGGGTGACCTGGTGGTCTATGAGTAAATTGTTGGACTTCTGTGTTGGAGGTCCGGGGTTCAACCCTCGGTCCCGGCACAGATTTATCTGATTACCAAACCCTTCCTTCACCTCTAACAAGAAGTATATTAATCACAACTTGTGAATGTGTGGAATGCCATGCCTCCCCCGTGGTTCGGATCCCACGTTAAACTGTAGGTCCTCCATTTCATCTCACAATCACTCTACCATTACACATTAAGTGCGTATAACCCGAACGGGTAGTAAGACGGGGTGCTAATAATAATAAATAATAATTCATGTAAGGTAAGAGACCACGTTTCACAACCATAGAGATTAACTGGTCAACTGATTGTTTTATATATTGTGTTATTTACATTCCTTTAAAGCTATTATTTCTGTATATATTTTTTTCAATTTGTAATTTTATTAGGCTTTTTTTTTAATGTATGTGTGTAATTTTCGAATAGAAAATTGTAATCCTAGTCTTAAAATGTATCCGATACATTAGATACATCTTCAGTGATTTATATAGTATAAGTTCTTCTTCATATATACATTACTAGTAATCCCGCATGGCGTTACACGTTATCCACTGTGGTATGGTAATTATATAAATCCTTTTCATTTCCTATTTCGTAGGAATTTTAAAAAAACTTGCCTTATTCCTTGTCCACATAATAAAGGGAAGCTTTGTGCAAAATTTCAGCTTTATAGGTCAAAGGGTTTGAGCTGGGCGTTGATCTAATAAGAAATAAGGCAAATTTAAGGCGAAAATATAAATCCTCTTTATTCCCTATCCCGTGGGAAATTCGGAAAATCCTGAAAACGGTTATTGTTGATTATAATTACTTACCTACATGCCAAATTTGAAGTCTCTAATAATTATAGTTACGGAAATGAGTCAACTTTAAAGCGAAAATATAAATCCTCTTTATTCCCTATCCCGTGGGAATTTCAAAAAATCCGGCCTTGTTCCTTGTCTACATCATAAAAGTAACCTCTTTTAAAAATTTCAGCTTTCTAAGACCAAGGGTTTGGGCTGGCCGTTGATGAGTCAGTCAGTGAGTCAAAACTTTTCTTTATATATATATAATAAATCCGAGCGTATAACCCAAACGGATAGTAAGACACGGTGCTAAGTATTATTTACATGAGTCCCACACTTTAGCTCAGTCAGTAGATTATTTGCCTACTTATCCAAAGGTCCCGGAGTTTAGATTCTCCTCATGGTAGACAAATTTATAATTTTAAAATGCGTGCTTTCGCTTAAATAGCAGAACTTACAAACTAACTTAACCCAGGACAGTACGTTTAATATTATACACACAGTCCTAGCTCCTAGATATTAACTTATTGTATAAAGGGGAAACCTTTCTCTAATATTAAATATATTGTCAACTTCACCTGGATTTGAACAAAGGACTGCCACACTTAATTACTGTTATAAGTAAAATATAAATTTAACACATTATTATTAAATTTAGAGATGTGTGTAGAAGCCCAATTGACATTTTTAGGAACTAAACATGTTTTTCTGTGTTTGTTGAGTGTGAAACTTGCCCCCTGAAATATACCAGAGTGCCTCACAGCGCCGGTTTAAATTTAGCGTCGAGTCCAGCCTTAATGGCGTCCATTGAGCTAGGTCACCCAGACGCTAGCGTCAGTCTGATCGAAACAAAATGGATACCCGTGGAATGGTGGCTCTTCTTGGCGGGACAAAGGTTGGGATACCAGCATCATAGAAAGTTGTGACCTTAGAAGATTGTGACCTTAGAAGATTGTGACCTTAGAAGGTTATAACATTAGAAGGTCGTAACATTAAAAGTTTGTGACCTTATAAGTTTGTTACCTTATAAGTTTGTTACCTTATAAGTTTGTTATATTAGAAGGCTTTGATCAAATAAATTGTTACCTTAGAACGTTATGACCTTAGAAGGTTGTGACCTTATAAGGTTGCGACCTTAGATGGTTGTGACATTAGAAGATTGTGACCTTAGAAGTTTGCGACCTTAGAAGTTTGCGACCTTAGAAGGTTGCGACCTTAGAAAGTTGTGACCTTAATAAGTTGTGACCTTAATAAGTTGTGACCTTAATAAGTTGTGACCTTAATAAGTTTGCGATCTTAGAAGGTTGTGACCTTAGTAACTTAAAATGAAATCAAAGTTTGTAAGCTCGAATACCTGCACCAATGGTTACTTGAACAAAGACGTCAGTCTCGTCTTGTCGCTTTTTACGGTGACGTGATCGGATTATAATTTTTCCAAAGTGGTCCCCCACACTCCCTCCACGCGAATGCTGGGTTCATTTCCTCTTCCATGCTCTAAAAGTGTAATTAAATGTTGATAGTCTGGTAAGATAGGATGTAAAAAAAAATCTAAATTAAATTTTAGAGGTAGGAGGAGGATGGTTTTGGAGGAAGTGTGCCCGAATTATATTGCAGAGAGGAGAAGAGAAATAAACAATATGTATAGATAATTTCACCTGCTTCGGTGGCCGAACGGTCTAACGCGTCACTATAGCAGTAGACTAGAGTAGTGATTCTTAACCGGGGGGGAGAGGGGTGAAGGGGGGGCCTTTGAAAAATTAATTTAAAATGTTATTTGTTTATCAGTGAAGTCAATTATCTGAAATGTAACGTTTTGTAAGAAATAATTCGATGATTGTAATCATGTAGGTATAGAGTAGACTCTAGATTTTCCGGGATAATGGAAGGGAAGCACGGATAGTACAAATAATCCCCATATATTAACAACAGCCATTCAAAATTTGCTGTCCCTTGTTTCTAATTTATGTAAAATGGAATTTTCCACAATGATAAATATTAAAACTAAGCAGTCAAATCGACTCTTGCGCATGAATATCATTAAATAATACATTTGTAACAAGAATAGACAAATTAGGGGGAAATGTTCAACAGCGGAGTAAGGTCCCATTAAATTTATTTAGGTAAGTTAATATCTGTTTTTTTTTTAATTTGTTAGTTATTATATTATAATATTTATATTTAGCACCGCGTCTTACTACCCGTTCGGGTTAGACGCTTTAAGTGCTAATTACGTTAATGGATTAGGAATTGGGAAGGTTGAATTAGAGGAAGTGAACCCACATTTGCGTAGAGGGAGAATGTAAAACCATTTAGGAACTCATTCACCCAACCGAGATTCGAACCTCGATCTCAACCGTCCTCAGCAGTCGAGCTAAACACGACAAGCGCGTTAGCCAACAACGCCACCGAGGCGGGTGTTAGTTATTATAATATTATATCTGTTGTCAACATCCCTTTTTCTCAACTAATAAAAAGCCTACAGCGATGAATAAGGTATCAGTGGATAGGATTTATTTTTTTTACCAAATTTTGACATAGCATACTCAGTTTACGTTACAACACATTGTTTGTTTGAAATTTCAGTTAAAAGAAAAATCTAACAATATTTTTATATCAATTACAGAAAATAAACTCTCTTTCTTATTTTGTGTATACACTACGCTGAGTATTTAATTTCAACAACCCAACAAAATATATATATATTTTTTTAGGGGGGGGAGTTGAATGTGCGAAAGTTTCGCAAGGGTTTACTGGTCAGTAAATAAATTCATTATTTTAGAATGAATCATAATGAATAATATGATAATAAAAACAAGAGGAGCGCTAAAATATTTTAGGATAATTAGGGGGCAGTGAGTAATAAAATGTTAAGAATCACTGGACTAGACTACCGATGACGGGGGTAATCGGGTTCGAACATCGGTCGAGCGTACTGAAAGTGTTTTCGTAGATGATTCCCCACTCTCCCTTTAAGCAAATTCGGGTACACTTTCTCTAAATTAGAGTTTACTCCTCCTTAACACATTATCGTAAGCAGTACATAAGCGCATAAACCAAAAAGGTAATAAAACGTAAAAAAAAAATCGTTTTTGAGTCAACCTCCACTTATAAATGACGATTATTTTATCGGTAAAAGATTCATATTATTAATTACCAGGGAAATAAAATGTATTCGTGAAGGTTTTTTAATTATAATATTGAAGTATTTAAAAGCGTGCATAGCATACCAATCAACTCTGTGATACAGTCGGCTAGAAATAGTAAATTTACACCAACACTATTGCACGTGGATCATTTCTGATTAAACATTAATGGAGATAAAGTTAATAGAAGTTCCTAATACTGAACCTTGTTGAAATATTAAATGATATTTGGATAAAAACTGCATTGAAAAGGTAGTTTTTTGACCATTTTAGAATGTCTTCACAGATAAGCACTGTGCACAAATCTTCATTCTGTCATAACAGGGACATACTGTAGTTATTAACAAGAAACTTTGTCGCTTTGTCCCCCATCGTCACCGCGGGAAATGTCGAGTAATCATTCAAATACGAATGTACTGCACACATTTCTTGTCTTTTCCTTTCCCTTTTACTCCCAAAACTCGCGCGAGCCGGGAACTGAGTTTGGCTTGATATGACGAACTTTCTTAATATCTCAAGTAGAACCGAAATATGTTGACACATTCGACCACTGAGCACTGTAGACTATACGTGAGTGTAAGAAAGATAACTGTACTCGTTTGTGATTGATTTTATTAGTTATTTGATTTTAAAAAAACTGGGAGCTGAAATAGGAGTTAGAAGACCGGTCGCATTGTCGGTCTAAGTTTCACTGACAAAAACAAATGGTACCTGTCGTAAGACAGAACACCCGATAATAATTGTATAATGTTTCTGTCGTCAACGTCTTCAGGGGGATTAAACTGAGGTGTAAATTTTTGAATTTGGAAATTCTCGCGGGTATTCGTTCCATTTTAACGACGTTGCCAACCTGGAGATTTCGAATCCATTTTGTGAATTGGATTGCATCTTAGATTGACGCTTCTAAGAACTCTAAGCACTATCACACTTAGAACCCAATGTACGAAATAGAAAGAGAGATAAGGAATTGCGCAGTTCATCCTTAGGGGGCTCTAGTTTATCTACTGATAATCCTTTCCCTCTTCCTCTGACGAGTTTACACTTTCTCTATATTATTTAAGCTTTGAAAACATTGACTTGCTTTGTAAAAATACATTTTTCTTGTTTCCTATTCTAGATAGAAATTTGCCACTACGAACTATTTTAATCTATCTCCTGGCAGGAAGACTCCTACAGGACATTATCGTAACCAAACAAAATAGCCTGAGTTGTAGATGATCTATAAAAAAAAATACGTTTAAAAAAATCTGACATTGTAGGACTATTTTTTAGAATCATTTAATAATTTATTGTTTTTTGTTTCAAAGTTATATCTTTTAAAACTCACTGAATAAAACGTTAATTCATTAACATGGGAAATCCTATCTTGACTTGCCGTGACGTCACAGGTAGGCAATGTATTTAAATAGGAGGAAATCTTTCCTGAAAAAATTAAACGTTTCTGGTGATTTTTTTATCTTCCCAATCTATTTTCCAGTGCACTATCCTTGCAACCAAATAAGCCGGTGTTATTTACTGATATCATACGTTTGACAGACAAACAATAGACTGATGGAGTACGGGGTTTAAAAGGGGGGTTAGGGGAGGGGCTTCAGAACTCTCTGACGTTGGGCGCCGCCCAGAGAATTACGTAAAACGGAATTCAGGTCAAACTAAAATAGTTGGATTGCATAATAAGAGTAATATATTACTTTGATGACGTCATAGAGACGACAAAATAAGCTTACGTGGCATGCTTTCTCTGTCTGATATAACGTGTGACCTTTTTCTATCTTTAGATTTGGAAGAACCTTTTTTAAATATCCACCTTAAGGGCTTCACCCACTCGAAAAGAAATATTGATCATGGTAATGTCAGTTCTGAAGCTTCAAAACCACTAAAACAATCCTCAATTATCTTAGAATGTTCTGCTGTGAACCTCACACTGCTGTATTTCTTAAGGCAATGTCAGTTCTGAAGCTTCAAAACCACTAAAACAATCCTCAATTATCTTAGAATGTTCTGTTGTGACCCTCAGAGTGCTGTATTTATTATGGTAATGTCAGTCCTAAAGCTTCAAAACCACTAAAACAATCCTCAATTATCTTAGAATGTTCTGTTGTGACCCTCACATTGCTGTATTTCTAATAAATAAATAAAACATATTTCATCTACTTATTGCAGTTAAAAGTATTCTAAAATTTCAACATACGTTTTGTTACCAGTCCTTGTGTCTAAAAATAACTAAAAGATTAAAATAATCTAATTTCCCAAATTGTAAAAAAAAATAAAAAAATGAGAGGGGGAAAGAGGACGAAAAATTCTACGATCCTCTACTTAGAGAGGAGGGAGGGTAAAAAATCACGAAAAAAAATTCCTTACATAATTGAAGGAATGTTTCTAACCTCCCCGATGTTTTTCTTTGAAATTTTCGAGCAGTGACACTTAGAAACTGCTATTGGGAGCCGGAGAATGAAGTTACCAATTATTATTATTATTAGCACCGCCCGGGTTATACGCACTTACGCTAATGAGATGAAGATGGACACGACCTACAGTTTAACGTGGGATCCGAACCACGGTGGAGGCCTAGTATTCCACACATTCACAAGTTGTGATTAATACACGTCTTGTCAGAGGTGAAGGAAGGGTTTGGTGGGACCGAGGATTGAACCCCGGCCGCCAGCATAGAAGTCTGACACCTTACCTCTAGACCACCAGGTCACCATTAAGTTACCAATTAAGGACGTTGCTAACTTGTGAGGTAGATCGGTAGATCAAGATAGTATGATTATTATTATTATTATTATTATTATTATCACTATACTATAAAGCCACATGGCTGACTCACTCACTGACATTAATTTTTACCCACTTCTAGATGAGCTAAAAACTTGAAATTTGGAAAACTTATAGCTTCTAGCCTGTAATGGACGGAAAAAATTAAAAAAAAAATAAAAAATAAAAAAAAAATTAACCCCCCGAAAAAAGAAAAAAGTCGATGCGGACCTTTCTTTGGAGGTCTCTTGTGGTTAAACGGTAAGACCTATCAAAAAACGGCTCTGGAATTACATTAGTTTACATCCATTTTAAAAGAAAACTCAGCGGGGGTTTAGGGGTGGAGCCCCCAACGAGCAAAGCGACTTTGTCACATTTTAATGTAAAAGTTATAACGATACAACATTATAAAAAAGACTGTACAATGTACATTCTTACATAAAAGTATAAAATATTTGAATATCATTAAATTATTAGTTGTTTTTTTTAATCTTGAAATAATTTTTTTTCTGCACATTGTTTTTAAATCGTTTTCAGCTCAAGGATATTTGGGTTTATTTACGACTATGCCTAGTATAAATCTTCCTGCCAGGATGTAAATAAAAAAAAACGTCTATCTAGGATAGGAATGAAGAGAAATTTAATTTTAAAAAGCAATTCAAGGCTGTGCAAGAAAAATTAGTAGAGTGAGTGTTTATACTCGTCAGTGGAACAGGGGAAGTGTAATCAGAGTAGATAGACGAGAAGCCTTACACGGTGAACTGATTATTCTCTATCCTCTTTTCTTATTTAGCAGATTGGCGTCAAAGTGTGATAAGTGCTTAGATTGCTTAAGCACTTTCAGTTAAGAAGAAATTTGCTTAGTAAAATAGTTTCAAATTCACCAAACAGGCAACGTCGTTAAAAAGGTACACACAACATTTTATAGTCATGTTCCTTAAATTATTATTATTATATTGTGTCAATAAATTAGGTATTGAGTAGGAAGTGACCGCTTTGTAAATAGAACCGCTTGTATAGTCAGAACCAAAAGTAAAGAAAGAATGTATAAATGAATAATATATACATCTACATCCACACTACATCCTATTCGTTCAAGTTGGTTAAAATAGTCCCTAATCACGTATACGTGTATGAATCGCCTTAATTCCCCCTCCTTTTTGTTTGTTATTAAATTACTTTCCAAATGTTTTCCTTACTGAAAGATTTTTTTTTTCTAATTTTTTGAGAGTTAATAATTGATTTTTAAATCACATTTTAAAAAACATTTCGTCATCAATCCAAGATCAATTTATGAACCGCTACTTTTGACCGTTTGACATTCTAATCAAGTAATTTTCTTATATATATATTAAAAAATTGTCCGACCCAATCCGGGGTCGACGGATTTTTTTTCCCCCTTGAGCGATAAAAATCCGTAGCACAACTTCCTTCGGATGGGGAAATGAAGCCATCAGTACTATGTAAATTGTGGCGTGTAAATGGTATGGGGGGAAAATACCTATCCTGCTAAAATGGGTAGGATCTTTCACTCTCGCTCATAGACATTTTCTTGTGTTGATGTAATCGGTCCTTTCAGAAAATGCGTGGTAGATACCATCAAATAAACAATAATAAAAATGGTGGTAACCCTGTGGGCTGCGTGCCAATAACGGAGTGTACCACAGACGCGACATGCGATCTTTGTTTTCTGGGTGTGTCAGTACGATACCAATAAATCACTCGAAGGTTACATTATACACCGCAAGTGTTGATTGGTGGGGAGGGAGGGAGGAGATATATTTAAAAAAAAAACCTGATATTTGAGATCTATAAAACAACTTTCACGTGAATTATACCTCTCTATTTCTTCAGATACTCAAAAAGATTGTCGGACGTTTGTTAAGGAGAGGTGTGGTAACAAGCACCGAAATAATCAGCCGTACAGTCCAATGTTCATAGGAAGAACCTTATTTGACAGCTAGAAGAGTTACTACAGTCCAATGTTCATAGGAAGAACCTTATCTGACAGCTAGAAATAGTTACTACAGTCCAATGTTCATAGGAAGAACCTTATCTGACAGCTAGGAAAGATACTACAGTCCAATGTTCATAGGAAGAACCTTATTTGACAGCTAGGAAAGCTACTACAGTCCAATGTTCATAGGAAGAACCTTATTTGACAGCTAGAAAAGCTACTACAGTCCAATGTTCATAGGAATAACCTTATCTGACAGATAGAAAAGTTACTACAGTCCAATGTTCATAGGAAGAACCTTATCTGACAGCTAGGAAAGATACTACAGTCCAATGTTCATAGGAAGAACCTTATCTGACAGCTAGAAAAGCTACTACAGTCCAATGTTCATAGGAAGAACCTTATCTGACAGCTAGGAAAGTTACTACAGTCCAATGTTCATAGGAAGAACCTTATTTGAAAGTTATAAACGCTACTAACGTATTCATACGTAAAGTCATGTTATCTGTAGTCATCACTTTTGATAGATTTTATCAATATCGATAAAATAACAATAATAATATAGTCAAATATTTAAGCTTTGTAACGCGAGAAAAAAGTTTTAACTATATAAAAGGTCTTTTTCCTGAAAATTTGATTTTTCTCAACATAGGCGGGTTTCAGACACGTCTTATCTGATTGGCCGCTGACGGGTAAGCGGGAGGGGTGGTAGGGCGAATCAGCGATAAATTCCCAACTACGATGGATTGAGGATATATTTATCTAAGTGGTTTCTCTTACTCCATCCCAGAAAATGCCTTTTTATTTTTTTTAAATTATATTTTATGGTAAATATTGACAACATTTCGTCGACATTGATGGTCTTAAGGTAAAGTAAATTGTCTCGGGGCGCGATGATCGTGTGTTCAAAACCATCTGGCGTCAACATATTTTTTTAGATAAAAAAACCGTTGCACAACGTCCATCGGAGGGGAAGTACAAGTAAAAGAACCCTGGAAAGTGTGTGAAAATATATTTCCCGATAAAATTGGTAAGCTCTTTCACTCTTACTCATAGAAATTCTCGTCAGAGTTATTTTATTCTTCTTTTAGAAACGACCCGAATGATGGTTTGTTGTGATTTCTATCCATATGGATATGGGCATTTACTGAGCACTTTGTGTGGATAGTGCTACCTGCACCATCTGGTAGAAATCCCATGGACTAGAGGATTTAATAAAATGTGGTTGTTTTCAGCTGCCTTTCACACTGAATTTCTACTAGCGAGAGCGAAAGTGTCTACCAATTCGGGCTTCCAGGTTTATTTAACATGCCACAATCGACATGGGACTTAAGGTTTTACTTATACTCCAAAATAAAGCCATGCTACGGACTTTTATCGCTCAAGAAAAAATCTGTCGACCTCATTTGGGTTTGAACCCATGAACAACGAGTGCTTAAGCTACCATTTTACACAAAGATAAAGTTATTAAATAGGTATTGTATATATTAAAATATACAGGTGTGTGATTACATAACTTAACGTTCGAATATATCAAACTAAATAAAAGTATTATTTTTGAATATTCATAAATAGAATCAAAGTGTGTCTTCCTCCCCGCCCCCCCACTTACCCCCCCCACCACGAAAATTAGTGTCAAAAGCCAATATATACATTGGCTCTTTCCCCCTTAAATTGGTAAAAAAAAAACTTTGTCTTAACATGTATGTATTCATTTCGCTTTCTAATAAAAGTGCCGGGAGGGAAAAAAAGGAGGGGGCTCAGAGGGGGGATATAAAAGCCCTTTGACCTAACTCACCTTGGAGAGGTAGGTTGGATTGAAAAATGACGTGTGGGAATTAAATTTTAAGGTAGAACAATCTATTAAGGTCGCCAGATGGCAGAGAAATGAAAAGTGCTGCAGACGTTTATAAATCCCGGATTTTGATTTATTTTTAATACTTTTTTTTTTATAAAATGTAGATGAAAATTTTCAGTAAATTTCTGACCAGTTAAAAAGCTTACATTTTGAGTTTATAAGTTTATAAATATCAATAACATTTTACACGAAAATTTGTACTTTTGAGAGTAACGCAAAAAATATTAGAAACCCAATTATTATTATTAGCACCGCGGCTTACTACCCATTCGAGTTATACGCACTTACGCTAATGTGTAATGGTTGGGTGATTGTGAGATGAAATGAAGGACCTACAGTTTAACGTGGGATCCGAACCACGGTGGAGGCCTGGCATTCCCCACATTCACAAGATGTCTTGTCAGAGGTGAAGGAAGGGTTTGGTAATCAGATAAATCTGTGCCGGGACCGAGGATTGAACCCCGGCCGCCAGCATAGAAGTCTGACACCTTACCCCTAGACCACCAGGTCACCTAGAAACCCAATTGAGCTCTGTGGTAAAACGCTCGTCTAGGGAACCCGATATTCTTGGATTTAAACACAGACGAGGTTAACGGATTTTTCATATACCTCCCAGGGTTCTTTTACACGACACAATCGACATGAGACCGACGGCTTTAATTCCCCTCCAAAGGAAATTGTGCTATAATTTTTTAAAGCTCAATAAAAATGCGTCGACTCCGGTTGGATTGGAACCCTCAAATATTGGGTCCCATTCTGGATACGCTTTTTTTTTCAAGCCATATATTTTTCACTACCGGCATGCTAGACCTATCGTAGCTTCATATGCCTTATAATCTAACTTGAGACTAGGCCAGACACAACATCATGTCCCAGGCCGTTAATTTATCAATATGAAAGGGCAAACCCACATTTCACATATAATATATTGAACGAATTGAATTAATTGAACCCAGGACACTAAGCTCAGCAAAAGAACACGCTACTGACTGAGCTAAAATATCAGAATAAAGAAAATATGTATCCTCATTTGGGTGAAACAATTTATCAAAAGGCACCTTTACCTCTCTGCTGCCCTGAAAACTCATTTGGTATAATACCTTCATCCGCGTGTCCACCAATGCGGAAGGGTATCTTTTTTAAAATGAGTTATGACTACCTACCCGTGTTGTAAAGGAGTGTAAAATATCATGAAAGACCGGTTATGTTTCAATCGGTAAACACATTGTAAAATAATCTGTCTTGTTTGGAAGGTGTCCAGTTGTCACCGACAAGGAGTATACGCCCTGTTACTGGTTCTCCTCTGTGTGTCGGAACATATTACGTAACTAGTAACTACGTAGTTAAGTGCAGTAGACTCCCCCCACCCCACCCCCAACCCACACTTAAGGTGGCCGCCTCATTCAGCTAGAATGTACCAATCGCTGTCAAACTTAAAATACAATGGTGTGTGTCGTTTTTTTGGAACTATTTATCTATTATGTCTAAGCCTATATTCCCTTTCGACCTTTACCTGCAACAACCCTTTGTCATGTCAATGAGAAAAAAGAAATGGGAAAATCTACGAAACTTCTCATCTCTAGGTAAAGAAGAAAGCTCGCTGCTAGTTCTCAAAATGTCAAACAATGACTTGTATTTGTTAGAGGAAACTTCTTATCTCAAGGTAAAGAGGAAAGTTCGCTGCTAGTTCTCAAATATCAAACAATGACTGTATTTGTTAAAGGAAACTTCTTATCTCGAAGTAAAGAGGAAAGCTCGCTGGTAGCTCTCAAATATCAAACAATGACTGTATTTGTTAGAGGAAACTTCTTATCTGAAGGTAAAGAGGAAAGCTCACTGTTAGCTCTCAAATATCAAACAATGATTGTATTTGTTAGAGGAAACTTCTTATCTCAAGGTAAAGAGGAAAGCTCTCTGCTAATTCTCAAATATCAAACAATGACTGTATTTGTTAGAGGAAACTTCTTATCTGAAGGTAAAGAGGAAAGCTCACTGTTAGTTCTCAAATATCAAACAATGACTGTATTTGTTAGAGGAAACTTCTTATCTCAGGGTAAAGAGGAAAGCTCGCTGCTAGTTCTCAAATATCAAACAATGACTTTTTTGATATAGGAAGTCTTGATCTAAGTTTCCAACCATCTTATTTAATTCCAGGAGTACAAGTTTTCTCTTTAAGCATCTTTAAATTTAATTTAAAAAAGTCAAAATTTAAATTGTTCAACTGTTCAAAAGTAACTGCTGATAGTTTTCACCTACAATTTGTTGAAAACAATATTTAAAAATATCAAACAACTTCTTAAATAATGTGGGATTTCTAAACGTCTGCAACATCCTCCCGTGTGACACCCTTAGGGACCCCGAGTCACAAACCTGCCTTTTATTACTCTGGAAACTATTGGGAAGTTTCGTGCAGAAAACACCATTGGTCATGTGGTGCAAATCCTTCTCCCCCACCTTTCCCTTCCTATATAGGTTAAGGCCACATGAATGATTCTTCCCCGTTCGAACCTCAGCTACAAAATTCACGAATACAAAAGACGAACAAGGGGAATGCTAGACGGAGCGATAAAAAAATCAGCATAGGTGCAGCTGCGAAATTCAGAAGACAGAGGTTACACAGAGTCGCCCATGAATTCTCTTTAGTGTTGTCTACATTACAATCGGGAAAACATCGTTCCTTTCAATTATACCAGGAAACATGATTTGTCACTCCAAAACTACATGATGCGTGTGACTGTAACCAAGGGCACCCATGTGGGGTTTTCCAAATGGGGAGCGTATTGGAGTCCCATTTGCATCTCCTCGAGGGGAAATTTCATTTGCATAATCTTGAGGGAGGGAATTTTAGAGCATCTGAACTTAATTCTGAGCTAATTATGAAAATCAAAAGCTGATTTTGGCAACAACAAAAAAATCTGCAAAAATTAACCACAAAAAAAATTAAAATTTTGTTGTAGCTGAACCCAGAGAAAGGAAAAACTATATTTTTCACAAGTTTATTTAACAGAACAAAATGAAAAGAAAGTTGTTGAAGAGGGAATGGGAGGAAAATATACAATTTATCATTTTTATCTTTGGTAAGTCGGATATGGATGATTCAGTGTTGTTGAAAGCAAATTGCAGCCAAATTCCAAACATATATTTAAAAAAATCATAAAAAATTAACAAAAAAAACTATTGCAAAGTTATAAGTGGGACATACAACCCCCTCTCCCCCCCTCCCCCCCATCGCTCATTTATGGGCGCTCGTGGCTGTAACATCATTGATTGTAGTTCATCGACTGGAACGTTTCAACGCGTCTAATAATTGCTTCACTAACAATAAAAATCGATGACATTGTCATTCATTTTGAATATCGAATATTATGACTAACAATAACAATCAAAAATATATAACATTTATCGCAGCACACGTAAACGTGGCTTTGGGTTACACTTGAATGGCTATTGGAGGAACGTGGAGGCACAAACCTTTGTGGAGGAGCGTCCCTTTTTTTTTTTTGTCGCACGCGTGGAAGTTAGGGAGACTAGATATGTCGCCTGGAAAATGGACCCAACGGCGCATTCCAACGTGACATGATCTTGAAGTCGAATCTGACGTATTATTGTTATCGCTTGTCTAGTATACCACCATTTAACCAATTTGTTTTAATTTTTCGAGCGACAAAAAACAGCTTGGACGCAGTGGGAAAAAATAGTTCGTGTGGCCTTAGCCTTATTGATCGGGGGTAGCTAGGTTCTGTTTTAACGTGACCATTTTGCATTCATTAGTTCGGCCTGTCTGAATGTTTGTATCGAGGAAACTGTACAATTTATAAATGATGTGCGATAATAATGAAATAAGGAAATAGGAAAGAACATAACCAGTCACCAGTTCAGCAACCGCAGCGCTACTAAGCTGTGTTAACATTGCTTGCGGAAAGAATGGGAACTAAGATTCGAATAAAGAAGGAGATAGGTAATAACAGGTCACGTTACCAGATCACCGACTGCAGCGCTACTAAGCTGTGTTAACATTGCTTGCGGAAAGAATGAGAACTAAGATTCGAATAAAGATTGAGATAGGTAATAACAGGTCGAGTTACCAGCTCAGTGACTGCAGCGCTCTTGATAACATGTTGCAAAGTTAACCGAACCTGACTATAGTTGAGATCCAATTTGACTTAAGATTAAACTTATGCCGGCCTTGCACTGAGCACTAAGGCGCCACGTGGGTGTAATACGAACCTTTTTTTTTTTTTTCCTTAAGCTCATAACAGTGTGCTGTAACCGTTGCTCTTAATCTTAGTAGTCTTAATATGACTTGATGGTTCATTAAACCCAAATCTAAGAAGGTAAAATAAAAATTTACTATCTTAAGGTGGGGAAGTAAGTAACGCAAGAAAAGGTGTGTTTTTTTCAGTTTGTATGTAAAAAAACTTATTTTTATATTCAAATAAATAAAATATTTCCCCACTAGAAACGTTGAGTTTAATTTTCTTCACATGGTGATATCAACAGTTGTTGAATATCTCTTCAAGGGTGTCCTGAAATTTAATAACAACTTTTCTCTTCATTTAAAAAGTTTATCTTCTAATGCCGCCATGATCATGACAGATATTCAACAACTGTTGATATCACCCTGGGAAGAAAATTATACTCTGTTTCTATTGAACAGATATTTTATGTATTTTGGATTTTTTTTAAGGTTATGATATAAAAACTGCAAAATACACCTTTTATTACTCTTCTCCAACACTCCAACTTTGAGAAGCAAATAGGGGCTTATAATAATCATTTAGCTTGTACGGAAACGGGTCTTTCTACCGAGCGGGTGAGATGTTAGACTCCTCTTTCATCCTCTTAAATAGCAAATAAAATACTACAGTTTTTTTTAAACGAAAATAAAGAAAATTCAGAAATAAAATTAAATGAATATCCATTAATTACTAATATAATTGTACCCGCTTCGGTAGTCGTGTGGTCTATTTCGCTAATAGGCCTATCGCAGTAGACTTAGACTGCCGACGATGGGGAGATTGAGGTTTGAATCTCATTCGGGTGTACTGAGGGCGTTTTCCCCTAAAATGGTTTTACACTCTCCTTCCATGCAAATCCGGGTACATTTTTTAAATATATAACCTTACTCATCCTTAAAAACATTAAAGTGATTAGTAAATAAGCGTATAGCCTTAACTGGTAATAAGATGCAGCGCTAAAAAAATCCAGGAATCAAACCCGTGACCGTTAACTTATTATACCTTTAAATGTTTAAAGATTATCAATCACACAATCTTCTAAAATTTGTTAAATAATAAATTGTATTCTTTTTTTGATGTTTGAAATAGGTTAAGTGTGTTCTGAAAGGAAGGGGTAAAAGGGGGTGGCCTACCCCCCTCCCAATCCCTAACAGCTGTAGTCACGAGTTCATGACATGACAGATCATATCTCAAAAAGGTTCTACGTAAGAGCTGACATCAATTGATTTACAAACAGTAACACGATAAAAAAAAAAAAAGTAGCATCGTTTGTTTCGTTGGGGAAAGCATGTAATTAAGGTAGATTATAAAATCAGACGTAACCGATACATCTCTGTGAACCGGTTAGAAAAATACTTTATTATATAAAGAAAGAATTAATCCACTGTACAGAAACTATTACATCAACTTTTATATCTCAAACCTCACAGGAAACACTTTTATATCTAAAACCTCACAAGAAACCCAAGAAACACTTTTATATTTCAAACCTCACAAGAAACCCAGGTAACACTTTTATACCTCAAACCTCACAAGAACCCCAGGTAACACTTTTATACCTCAAACCTCACAAAAAAACCAGGTAACACTTTTATACCTCAAACCTCACAAAAAACCAGGTAACACTTTTATACCTCAAACCTCACAAAAAAACCAGGTAACACTTTTATACCTCAAACCTCACTGTTTAAATTAATTTAAACATGACAGAGACCTGTTAACCATAATATAAAGTGTATTAGAAAGGTTTCATGATTGTCTGTCAGATGGCAGCACTAACTCAATTTAAATATGACAGAGACCTCTTTTAACCCTGATATAAAGTGTATTAGAAAGGTTTCATGATTGTCACATGGCAGCACTCACTAACTCAACTTGAGTTAAAATTGGACTTTCCCTCCTTTTCCCTAGTACCATTCAATTATTAAAGATATCCCACCAAAGCCGTTTCTGACCAGGATATTCAATGGTCCTGAGCAACAATAAAAATTGTGAGCATTCACACCCCTTATCTTCCCCTAATAGAGTAACCACCCTTTCCTGTAACTTAACAACCCTCAGGCAACTCTTCAAAATCTAAAACAAAAAAACTTCATAAAGTTTTACCCAAAAAAGACCACATATATATTTTAATGAGGCAAGAAAGAGGAAGGTAGTATTTTGGAAATGTGCCCACATATGTTTGTAAAGAAGGAGAAAACATTTAGAGAAAGGAGGAGGGGAAAATATATATACAGTAGCCCTGTGGCTTCTTTGGTGCTGACAGTTGAAAGCTTTAAAAAGTTACCAGACTAAATTATGTATCCCTACGCCTAACCATATGATCTCAAAAAACATGTGTTTAGCAGCTGTCACTTTCGACAGTCAAAATTTAGCTATATACATACATTTTAGGTATATACCTAAATTTTGACTGTCGGAAGTCAGCACCAAAGAAGCCATGGGGCTACTGTAGTAAACCTGATTGGAGTTCGAACGTATATTTTTTATATAATTATATTTCACGCCACCGTAAAATATAATTATATAAAAAAACACAACCGGCGGTAGGGTGGACTAAAAGTCAAACTCGCCGAGTCTTGTTTGTATCTTATTAGGCTCACTAACATTCAAAAACACTTAAATATCACGAAAATTGTTGAACAAACTTTTACTTGACACATTAAAATAAATATCAAATTAAATTTAAAATACATTGCAATTTTTTTTAATATGTTATGAATAAAACTACACAGGATGGTTTCCCGAAATTTATGACTTTGCCTTTTATATGTGAAAAATGTTCAATTATTTGGTTTTTGTGTTCTGTCTTACGACAGATACATTCACTCTACCAGCGAACTCGGACCACCCATGCACACTGTCATCTGCTTTCTCATAAAGCTCCCAGAACTTTCCCCTTTCCTTCAAGCTACCTAATTTTGAATCCTCCTTTTTAAGCGGCTCTTTCCCTCAACCTTTCCTTCTATGACGTCCTCACTTTAGGTTAATTTTAATAAGAATTAACAATATCAAAACTCAATACATTTTTATTTTGTAACAGACATCACCATACTTTGCCCTCCCCCCGCCCCCCCTAAATAACCAGTAGATAATAGTGCCAACTGCACTATTACAATTATTTTCTTCTAAAGGCCTTGGTCAGCGAGAAAGTATAACTTGAGGTAAAGAGGAAAGCTCGCTGCTAGTTTTCAAATATCAAACATTGACTGTATTTGTTAGAGAAAACTTCTTATCTCAAGGTAAAGAGGAAAGCTCGCTGCTAGTTCTTAAACATCAAACAATGACTGTATTTGTTAGAGGAAACTTCTTATCTCAGGGTAAAGAGGAAAGCTCGCTGCTAGTTCTCAAATATCAAACAATGACTGTATTTGTTAGAGGAAACTTCTTATTTCAAGGTATAGAGGAAAGCTCGAATTCATGTTTTGAAATAACGTATTTTGGAATTAAATATTACGTCAGGGCTGAATATCTTCTTGGAAATTTATCGCGATTAGAGTTTCTCCCCTTAATTCTCCTATAATCAGCCAAAATCTCCAGCCTAGAAGATGAGACCAAAGACCAAGGATAAGAAAGAAGTAAAATATAGTTTAGATCTGGTTGTTATAACGCTCATAACGTGACCAAAGGCAATATTAAAAATTTTAAGAATACGACACTAGGACGTAATTTTTCCATCCTTACTATTTAAGTTTAAGATAATCATTCTTACAAATTTTTTTTTTACACGAAAATCATATTTTATTTGCCTACTTTTACTACCGAAATACAATCATTTTACTCACCACTACCTTCTTCAATGGTCACGTGGTTTAAGGTGTCACACTCATAATAGACTGACTTGCCTACTAAATTAAAGGTCTCTGGTTCGATTCGCTGTATGACTGAAAAATATATCATTTGTGAAATGTAGGTTTACCTTTTCAACAGTGATGAATTAACGGTCAGGGGGATGGATACTGTGTCCAGTGGCGGCTCGTAGATAAAATTAGTGGGGGTGCTGCTCCAGAAAATGTTTAGCCTTTGTTTTAAAATTGTGTAAAAGGAAAAAAAAACATGTATAAAAAGAAAATGTATTCAGGAACTTGATAAATACTTAACAAGAAAACCACATTTTTTAATTACTTTAACTTAAATTGTTACAGTTCAAGCTTGATCTATTCATTTAAAAATGAAATCCATTCTTCTTGTTTTAATTTACGCAAAAGTTCAATAATTTTCTCCTTGATCTCTGGATGACAATTGAGGAATTTTTTCTCCATTGAAAGTACTGCAAGAGCATTTAGTCTTTCTGTTAAATAAAAGAACCGAAAAAAAAAATGAATCAGTTAGAATAGCTGGAAGCAGAATACTAATCTAACTCTACACTCTTCTACACTTTATCACATTCAAGAATATGGTACACGGTTTTTAAGCACAACACACGCTGAGTAAAGAAAATAACTTCCTTCCACCATCACGCCAGAGCCGGCACTGCGAGAGCAACAGTGCTCTTTATACCTGGCAGTCCCACATTCTTCCTCACCCCTCTTCTATGTGCGCATGCGCAGAACAGTAAAACACCAAGTCGCTAGCACTGTGAAGCGCACAGTTCCATACATCTTTTTCATAAACTGGGGGATGGCTACTGAAGTACTGACATTAGGTTTAAGGAATATATATTTTACTACAAAAATAAAGGAAGAATTAAAGAAAAAAAATGACTCATTATATTAAATGTTATCGATAATATCAAGTGGAAATAGGGGGTGCTTGCAGTTCCGCAGTGCCTATACACGAGCCGCCATTGGCTGTGTCTGTTCTAGATTTAAGTTAGTTTATAAGTCTTGTGGCTGATATAATCAGTCGGTTCGGAAAGTGCAATTTAAATACCTCTAGTAAATTTAAGAAAAGAAAAATATAGCCCTAAAAAGTAGTAGGACGCGGTTATAAAGAATATATATACAAGAGATTGATCCATCACAAGGCTATAGATAAAATTCCTTAGCACATAGGTGTTGTGCGTGCTCCAATGTTTGGATGTGTTACACGAAATAAGGGGGTTGGGGGGTGGGGGGAACGTATGGTTATGTCAAAATCATTCGTTGTCTAATAACATATGGTTCCTCATCTCATGTACTAAAACTGTTTACGCAAATTGGCTACTTAGTTCAAATGAGTAGGTTGTGTGTGTGTATTTTTTCTTTTTTTTTCTTACTAGCTCATGTTACAGTTGTGAAATTATGTATTATATTTCGCTCCATTAATAGATTCGTATCTTTAAAACAAGTTGTTAAGCGAATAATCTCTATCTTTATCCGATCTTTTAAGATATTAGTCAACTAAAGGGAATTAACTATAGATTCAAATTGATAACACATTAAATTAATTTTACATTTTAATTAATATTAAGTTTGCATTTAAACATTTTGTGATGTTATAACAACTATATTAAGAAATAATTAAATTTTAAGCTTACGATAAACTACCAGCCCAGCATCACAAACCTTACAAACTGACTTAAACAGAACAGTTTTCTAATACTTCCCGTCCACTCATAGCTCCCAGATATTTACAATTTTAATAACAGGACTTACAAACTAACTTAACCTAGGACAGTACGTCTAAAACTATACACCCAGTCCTAGCTCCTAGATATTTACTAATTAAATATCAAGACATAAATTTATTGAGGTTTTATTTGAGATTTTTTTTTAAATACGACACTTTTAAAAATTATTAAAGTTACATTTATTACCACTGATGTTTTTTATTTCAACCCCTCTATAAATATCCATGTATTTGGTATGCTTGTGGTTCTCTGTATTAACATTACACAAGAAAAATTAAGTGTTTTTGCAGTTTTAATATCAAAACTTTTTTTTGGTCAAAATAAATCAAATATTGCTCCAGTAGAAACATAGAGTTTAATTTTCTTCACACGGTGATATCAACAGTTGTTGAATATCTGTCAAAGAGCATAGCAACATTAGATGACAAACTTTTTAAATGAAATAGAAAAAGTTGTCATTAAATTCCAGGACACCCCTTGACAGATATTCAAAAACGGTTGATCTCACCAAGTGAAGAAAATTAAATTCCTACTGAGAAATATTTTATTTATTTTGCAAAAAAAAAAAAAAAGTTTACCTATAAAAACTGCAAAAAACACAGCAGGTTTTTTTTTCTCGTCCCCTTCCTCTCCCTGTAAGAAAGTTTAAAGTTGATTCATACGAAGAGAGAAAGAGAGAGCAACCAGTTACTCTGGATTGTTTCTCTTCATACGTCAGTGTTACCCCAGAGTTCTTGTGATGGGATACCACAAAATGGAAGTTATATACACTGAGGGGACGCTAGAACCTATGGAGATTGGAAATTTTATATTTTTTGTTATATTATATATTGACCAGAGATACGGTGCTAATTATGTTAATACGGGATTTTATTGTGAGATTGCTCTTTTATTGAGCACTATTTATAATGAATGATCTCTGGATTTAATGATGAGGACGCATATATGCCTTACTACGCACTTATCACATGGCTATGAGGTCAGACTATATATGATACTTATAATTATGAAATGAGCAATACTTTCAATGTTGCACGCGATTTATTTATATGATTATACCTTCGGTACTGAAAATATGATATAAAATGATACAGTTCTTGTTAATTTACGGATTGTTTTTGTGTGATATTACACATTCGGAATACTGTGTGTTGTGTAGATTTATGTTACTGCTTCACTGTATTAACGAGCCGCGTGATTAATCGAACTTGTTTTTCTTTTTATCACTATATGTATTCATACGCAAAAGCTGATTATATATTACCTACCCCTTGCTTCTTGGACCCCTTGTCACCAGTGTTAAAACTAACTAATAGGAGAACTCCTGCCAACCTGATGTTGTGAAGGCTTGCTTCCTATTGGGTAGAGGGAGCCAGCGTATCACAAGATTTTTCTAATACAACGGAGTTGAGCTTTTAAAGGAAGAAAAGTTTTAAAGCGCAATATATTGACATTATTTCTGAAAACGCGCGATTCTCCATGGCTAAAGTATTAAAAGGATATTATGTATACAGTTATTTAAAGAAAAATACACCTCATCCATGACTTTTTTTAATTTATGAGAGGGGTCCAAAACAGTATCATTATAAGCCCTGGCAGTAATAGGGTGAAGGGTGGGTGTATGATATTATATATTTTTAAATATTTTCATTAGCGTAATTTCTTGTAAATTTGCCCTCGACCACGTAGATATTCTTGTCACTTCTCAGGCCTCTCGCAATACTAAATTATTTTCCCTCAATAATTCTTACAAGATGAGTCCTATAGGACGTTGTATACACAACGCTAACTTCAGATTTGTTGAATTCGACTTTTATCACAAAAGAAAAGCAAAACTCAGAGAGTTATTTAAGGAATTGTGGGGTTAATTTCTTCTTACGGACTACGGACAATACAAATCGCAGCATTGTGGACAGAGAAATTTGTTACTGTGGTGTTAATTTCTTCTAACGGACTACGGCCCAAACAGATCGGGGAAATTTGAATAGAGAAATATTTCTTATAGACAATGGGCCTTACGGATACGTAATATTTAGACGGTTCTTTTACGTATCTCTGCCAGGGTGACACAAGAATATATTCCGTGTCTTTTCAACCGTGATAAGAACATGAACTCGTTTCTTGTTGTGGTTTTTTTTTAATCCGGAGAATTATGTAACCACGTTGTGCCGAGTTCTTGCTCAAGGGCATAAATCAACAAAACTTTCGACATACTCCCTCTAGCCTTCAGACTGTTCAATAAAACAATCGTATCGGTGTCCGCGCGGTCCAACGCGCTAATCTCACAGTAGAGTAGACTGCTAATGACGGGGAGATCGAGGTTAGGATCTTACGTCGGGTGTACTGACGGTGGGTGGTTTTCCACTTCACCTCCACGCGAATGAGGGTACACGTCCTATAAATATAACTCTCCTGATCCCTAAAATTATTAGCACCGCGTCTTACTACCCGTTCGGGTTGTATGCACTCACGCTAATGTGTACTGGTAGGGTGATTGTGAGATGAAATGGAGGACCTACAGTTTAACGTGGGATCCGAACCACGGTGGAAGCCTGGCATTACACACATTCACAAGTTGTGATTAATACACGTCTTGTCAGAGGTGAAGGAAGGGTTTGGTAATCAGATAAATCTGTGCCGGGACCGAGGATTGAACCCCGGACTCCCCAGAACAGAAGTCCAACAGCTTACCCCTAGACCACCAGGTCACCCCGTATTTAGTAGATAAGCGTGTAACCCAAAAGAAAAGTAAGACGAGGTGCTAAAAAAAAAAGATTATAGGGAGAAACTAGGTCAAACTAAGTTTTTTTATACCAAACTATGGTTTTTGAGGCCGTAAATCAGTGAGGGATATCAAATAGGATAGCACGAATGCTACTGGATAACACACAAACACGCCTACATGGAAAAAAAAAACTTTATAAATTAAACTTTTCCCAACATGGTCTAATTTTTTTGAAGTAAATAATATTTCACCCGCTTCGGTGGCTGCATAGTATAATTGGCGTGAACCTTGTCATAGACTAGACTACCGAGGATATGGAGATAAGGGTTCGAATCTCGGTTGGGTGCACTGAGGGTGGTTTTGCCTGAATGTTTTTTTGTTTCCTTACTTTCTCTTTGTCTACGCCAATGCGGATAAAATTTCTATAAATTCATCCTTCCTCATCCCTCATCCGCAATTATTACATAAGCATACAACCCAGATATGCAGTAAGATGCGTTGCTAAAAATATATACAGTAGAACTTTTTTATTTTGAAGTACAAGGGAAATACAAAAAAAAATCGAACTATCCAAAATTCATCTTAACCATTATAATGAGTATCTAGGCATCTGGTACATCTCATAATAATAAAATGAAGTATTTGTGTGCTTATTTGTTTATTTGTTTGTTTGTTTGTTTGTATGTTTGTGGGCGATGCCCAGCCAAATCTACGGCACGCAGAGATCTGAAATTTTTAACATAGGTGGACGGAAGGGGGTCTGAATTTACCTCGAAGCAAGATTTTTAAATTTTTATTTAGCTTTTTAATTAGATTATTTTTAACAAAAAAACTTAATACAAGATTGTGAAATCTGGTTTAGAATTACGTTTCAGAGATAACTGTGATAAATGTCGCATTCTCCTCGGGGCTACGAGGGGGTGGGGGGGAATGTGTATGAAATCGACCGTAATTCTAAACCATTTTTGTAGGGGGGAGGGGGCTTTATATAATTCTTATACCACAATGGGTTACGGGCAACGCCGTGCGGGATTGCTAGTAATAAATAAATAACCTCATAATAATTTATCCTACATAATTTATACTGTAAATAAACACACATACACAATGAATACACACATACACAATGAATACACACATACACAATGAATACACACATACACAATGAATACAAACATACACAATGTAATACACACATACACAATGAATACACACATACACAATGAATACACACATACACAATGAATACACACATACACAATGCATACACACATAAAAACCAAGAAAAATTCAAATAGAAAATACAAAACAAATATTGTAAAAATAAGCATATTATATGAAAAGTGCAAATTTAAATGAGGATTAATGAAAGCCGAGACAATACATCCCCTATATTAGGCAACCCGCTCGCTGCTAGTGAATAATTCCCCGCTTTCTAATTTACTACTGTCAATAGGCTAACTACAACTATTTTGACAGTCACGGTTATGATCGTTAAGTCACGTGTGAAATGAGGAAAAACTCGGAAAAAAAACTAACTATGTTTAGGCTTCTAACTATCCAAATATTTCCTTCTAAAATTCGAATATTATGTTATTTTCTTACCGTTGGCTTTGATAGAAATGTCATGGGGAATTATGCTGGGTTCAAGTTATCCAATTTTTGGAAATAAACAATATCGAATTAGCCAAATCCTTTTCTATATTTAAGGTTCGGCCGAAGGGAGCGCGAGTAATTTTACAGTTTTTATAGCATTATCATTTTTTGGGCCAAAATAAATCAAATATTTCTCCAGTAGCAACATAGAGTTTAGTTTTCTGCACATGCTGATATCAACAGATCTTGAATATCTGTCAAGAGTGTCCTGAAATTTGGTCAAAACTTTTTTAAATAAAGAGAGAAAGTTTTGACCAAATTCCAGGACACCGTTGAGAGATATTCAAGATTTATTAATATGAGAATGGACAGAAAACTAAACTCTATGTTGCTACTGGAGAAATATTTGATTTAATTTAGCCAAAAAATTTCCATCCAATTAAAAAAAAACTGTAAAATGTGTTGGCTCCCTTCGGCCGCACCTTTAGAGTATACAATATTTTTCTATAACAGTGTGTACTTTGGGATGACCTTGAGGGACGGCACTGAAGGTTGCCGCGGTTATTGATTTAATTTTTTACTAAAGAGTGCAAACATACCGTTTTATCTTGTCCTCGTCCTAAACCACACATGGATAACATTTTAATTCTGTTCATGGCCATCCACTCGCTTATAGACTAAACAATGGGAGGATTTACGAAGACTTAAAGTGCGATCTATTGCTATATTCCGTTCACGATAGGTTTTTATCTGGATGACAGTTCGAAAATCATATGTTTAGGTTTTGGGTTGCCAACACTTGCAAAATATCACAGTTTTGTTATAAATGTAAAGATCTTTAATTACCTGTTACATATTACATTTAAAGTAACGTAAACTTAAGTTTTCTCAAACTATTTCATTTTTTTAAATAATTTATTTTTATCCAACTCGAAACAATATTTCAAACATAATTAAAAGTACTTATTTTTAGTTTTGGAACGTTTCCTATTTTGTGTAATATAGTGCACACATCAATATATTTTATTACAGACATCGTATTTATTTGGAAAAGAGAAAATTGATGGGTTTTTTTTACATACAATAAATGATTTTATGATTATTTTATCGTATTTTGAAATATTGAACCGAATAAAATATTTTCATCAACTGCGTGTCTACATCATTGTAAAGAACTTGTTTACCGTTATGTTCAATCATATGGTTTAGATTCGTCAGTCGCCATTTTGAAGCTATGTTCGTTAGAAGTTTTTGTGAAAGTGGTGTTAATATTTTTTTTAAGGGGAATAAAACTATAAATAAACTTTGTGTCCGTCCTCAAATAAATATATAAATAATATATTCCTATGTTACTGTGGTTAACTATCACATTAATATATTACCATCTGTTTTCATTACGGTTATCCAAAGTGATAGATGTCAGCTGTTGGCGTAGTGATATATTAGGGATTACTTCTAGTACATTTTGAGCTGTCATCCAAGTAAACTTAGCTCGTGAATGCCTTTTAAGTGAAATTACATTCTGAGTCGCATTACATATTATGGAGTGTGTTAAGGACATGTCATCGAAGGGTTTAGTTGATTTTTGTATCACGTCTCGACACACTATGAAATTAATAGGAAAGCGCTCTAAGCAAAACATAAACATATTTTCTGTGGCCTATTTTTGATAAAAAATTTACCATTGTTATTTTATAGGTATTGATTGCACTATCAAAATATGTTAAAGCTGCATACTAAATAGTTCATATATTTTTCAAGAAGTGTGATAAAGTTCTTCATATGTAAATTGAACTGTAATAACTATTTTTTAGCAGTCAAATAAGGTTTTTCCTTTGAACATCGGATTGTAGTAACTATTCTAACTGTCAGATAAGGTTCTTCCTATGAACTTTGGACTGTAGTAAATTTTCTAGCTGTCAGATAAGGTTCTTCCTATGAACATTGGACTGTAGTAACTTTTATAGTTGTCAGATAAGGTTCTTCCTATGAACATTGGACTGTAGTAACTGTTCTAGCTGTCAGATAAGGTTCTTCCTATGAACATTGGACTGT
>CABFVZ010001065.1:60877-72379 GCA_902151445.1 Timema monikensis | reverse complement strand
TACTTCAAAAATAAAGAAATAATTAAAGAAAAAAGGAATCATTATATTAAATGTTATCGATAATATCAAGTGGAAATAGGGGGTGCTGCAGTTCCGCAGTGCCTATACACGAGCCGCCACTGAATGGATGTATGTTGTTAAAAGATATATTAGTTTATTATTATTATTATTTTTAAAATTATCTGACAATCGCTCCCGTGGCTGCATGGTTTAAGTGAACTACTCTCAAGTTAGACTAAACTTTTGAAGTTGAATATCGGGGTTCGATTCCGGTAGGGTGCACTGAGGGTGGTTTTCCCTAAGTTGTTTTCCATTCTCCGTCCAAGCAAATGTGGGTACATTTTCTCTAAATTAAACCTTCCTAATCCCTAACACATTACAGTGGTTACTACATAGGCGTATAAACCGAACGTGATACTAAAAAAAAAATCGTCTGTCCGATTTAATCGTGTTAAAAAAAAAACAAAGGCATAAGTGAGGAAGACATGACAAGGTCGAATCAATGAACGTAGAATGAAGGATGAGAAGGAGTGAGAGAGAAAGAATGAATCAATGAGTGAGACAGACAAAGGAGAGGGGTGGGGGAGGGGTCCTAGTAAATTATTTTTTTCTCACGGCCCACCCCTTGGTAACCAAACTGTGGATGATCTATATCCATCAGACTCTGACGTCACATTTCCTACACCGTCAACAACAATCTTTTTTAGGTATTCTTGTGAATGTGTGGAATGCCAGACCTCCACCGTGGTTCGGATCCCACGTTAAACTGTAGGTCCTTCATTTCATCTCACAATCACCCTACCATTACACATTAGCGTAAGTGCGTATAATCCGAATGGGTAGTAAGACGCGGTGCTAATAATAATAATAATTTTTTAGGTATTTATACAAACAAGTCTTTTCAGATGGCATTCTGATGGGAGTTTTTTTTTATTTTTATAAATATACATTTCGACACCTTATTTCAGTCGGTAGCGTGTCTGTCTGCTGATTCATTGGTCTCCAGGTTCGATTCCTGTCGTGGTTGAAAAATTGTATTATCGTAGAAATATGGGTTACCCTTTTCACTGTGATGAATTAATGGACCGAGAACTGGATGTTGTGACTGTTTTAGATTTAAGTTATTTTACACAAAGTATGCTAATATAATCAGTCGGTTCAGAGAGTTTGCGTTAAATACCTGAAAAAAAGTAACTATACAGGATGGTCCAAGAATAAATAGTCAAAATTTGGGAGGTGGTAGGAGATTGTAAATCTAATTTAAAATGTCATTTGAAGATTTATTACTTTAATTACTGTGGTTAACTATCACATTAATATATTACCATCTGTTTTTATTAGTCATCCAAAGTGATAGATGTCAGCTGTTGGCGTATGGATATATTATGGACTATTTCTAGTAACATTTCGAGATGTCATCCAGGTAAACTTAGGTCATGAATTAATTATACTAATTACGCTAAAGGATTTAGTAAGGATATATTTATAGGAAATGTACCTGCATTTGTGTGGAGGAGGAGGGTAAAACCATGATGGGGGGGGAAAAAACAGCTTCAGTACACCCGGCTGAGATTCGAACCACAGTCTTCTCGTGATCGTCAGTCAAGTCTACTGCGAGGGTAGCGCGTTATACCTTGTAACCACCGCAGTGGGGCAATCTTTATCAGTCATTATTTTCCTTCTTCTGCATTTGGTCTCGATATGACTATTCTACTAGCCTGTTTCTGCACATTTTCTACCAATGTCCGTTGGTTCAGAGAACTAAGTTTTAGTTATTGGAATGTTATCATTAAATCGCAATTAAATCAACCAAATTGTCCGTGATTTATATTAAAAAAGATCTGGTTCAGAGAACTAAGTACTAGTTATTGGAATGTTATCATTAAATCGCAATTAAATCAACCAAATTGTCCGTGATTTATATTTAAAAAAGATCAAGTAGGTAATTTCGTGAAAAATATTAAATTTCGTTCCGTTTCGCTCATGTATTATTAATACAAAAATACCACAATGTACTTAAAATATGTTTTGATAACCATTTTAATGTTTTAAGTAAAGGTTATTGAAAACACGCTTCGAGAAATTTCACTGTATCTATAGAATTAATATATTTAAAAATAATTTTAGAAGTGTAATTAGGTAACTCTACAGGTCAAGGTTCGATTCTAGACTAGGTGCGCTGGAGGGGGTTCTTTTTTTAAAAAAAGTCCAATTTTATAGTGGTATAAATGGCTATCCCCAGTTATTTCACCCCTAAGTTCTTGTTTTCACATCCTCCTTCCAGGTGAATGCCTTTGGAAACCTATTGAAATTCACCCCTTTTATTATTATATCCCCACGAGTTGAATTTAAAAAAAAAACTTTGAATCTGGCACTAAATCGAAATATATTAATTTTGTTTATCAAAAGTGTTTCAAGTAAAAGTAGCTATTTTTCTTTCGTTCTTTTATTAAGAGCGTTCGTCATAGCAGACCCAACTCAGTCCCAACTCGGCTCGCGAGAGGTTTGGGAGTAAAAGGGAAAGGAAAAGACAAGAAATGTGTGCAGTACATTCGTATTTGAATGATTACTCGACATTTTCCGCGGTGACGATGGGGGACAAAGCGACAAAGTTTCTTGTTAATAACTACAGTATGTCCTTGTTATGACAGAATGAAGATTTGTGCACAGTGCTTATCTGTGAAGACATTCTAAAATGGTCAAAAAACGGCCTTTTCAATGCAGTTTTTATCCAAATATCATTTAATATTTCACCAATGTTCAGTATTAGTAACTTCTATTAACTCTTTTTCTCCATTAATGTTTAATAAGAAATGATCCACGTGCAATAGTGTTGGTTTAAATTTACTATTTCTAGCCGACTGTATCACAGAGTTGATTGGTATGTGATGCACGCTCTTAAATCTTACGAAAATCAAAAAGGTAACAATTTCACTCCCTCTCTCTTTCTACATCTTTATAAAACTTTATTTTTCCCTTCCACCCCCATGTAAGAAATAAATAAAGAGTTTTACTTCAATCTAAAAGGGTGGTGACTTTTGAGGGTGGGNTTTTTTTTTTTTTTTTTTTCCACGTCTTAAACACTCACTTTTAGTGGCGGGGTTGTCTCAACTCGATTTATGGCGGCAAATTGAATTTCAAAATAAAAAAGAAAAAAAAAAGAAAGAAGGAAGAAATGTAACCGACAACGTTACAACCACCCCCTAAAACACAAACATTATAAGGGAGTAAAACACGAATCCGGTTGTTTTTTTACACCTCTTGTAGAAACATAATGGGAAATATATCACTGTTGGTAAAACTGAAATTGGTTGTTGAACATTGGGAAGTTGGTAGCGTGGTTAGTGCGCTTTACTTTTACAATCCCTGATGCTTTGTGGTTACAAACAAAACCTGCCGATTACAGGGAGGTCCAAATTCGAATCCCGGTCAAGTGTAGTTAAGGTTGTTTTCACCTGAATGGTTTACCTGTGTTTATCTACGCAATTGTGGACACATTTTCTATCAATTCTACCTTATTCATATATAATATATTAGTTCTTGGGGTCCTCTATAAACCATACTTTTTTCTTATCTTTTTTTTTTTAACCTCATCCCCGCCATCCTCCAATGTAACATTATTGCGTTACCTGCTTCGGTGGCGGCATGGTCTAAGGCGCTACTCCCTCAGTAGACAATGATAGGGAGATAAAGGTTTTAATCTAGGTCGGCTGTACAGAGGGGGCTTGTTTTACAAACATGGTTTTCCACTCTCCCTCCACGTAAATGTGGGTACATATTCTATAACTAAAACCTTCCTAATCCATAAAACCATTAGCATAATTAGTATATAAGAGTATAAACCGATCAGGTAGTAAGATGCGGTGCTAAAAAAAACTCAGGATTCTTGTGAAGGTGGAAGTGTAGCGGATGGGAATTAAGAGCAGTATTTTTGAAATTTTATGTTTAAAAAAAAAAGTCAAAATAAATCAAATATTGCTCCAGTAAAAACATAAAGTTTAATTTTCTTCACGTGTTGATATCAAAATTTGTTGAATATCTGTCATGAGCATAGCAGCATTGGATGAGAAACTTTTTAAATGAATATAAAAAGTTGTCATTAAATTCCAGATCACCCCTTGACAGATATTCAACAAATGTTGATATCACCATATGAAAAAAAAAATGATAAACCATGTTTCTACTGGAGAAATAATTGATTTATTTTTACCAAAAAATGTTTTGATCTAAAAACTGCAAAAATACTGCCCTTTTCTTGAGTTCTTTGCATCCACATCTCATATCCAGAACATAAATTATTTCAAATAATTGTATTTATGAAAAAAAAAATCCAACCTTATAATTCAAGTATAAGATCTATGTCGCGTAGCACTGTAAGGTACTTAACTTTCTTTCCTTCATGCAACAGCGTAACGTGGATTATGAATTACCCCTAAGTAGTACTTATACATAAAACGTGACACATTTATTTTAATTTTAATTTTAAGGCCCTTGGCCCTGTCGAGTACAAGTCTAAAACCTATTTTGTAGGATTATGGGCGGGAGGGTGAAAGGCGTGGCGTGGCTTTACAACCGAACAAAGTATCCTTCCGCGCCAACAGAAACAGATGGATCACGGAAAACGTAGATGGCGCTAGCTACCGAACAGGTCTTGCGCAAATGTAAGTTTTCTCGGGAACGAATGAATTTTTTATGTTAATATTTTAAACACCCCTTCTAAGATAATTGTATTGATGTTTATTAATTGTTACATTTTCTTATTTTTTGTTATGAAGCCAGCAATTTTCCATTGAAAAATGTCAATTTTATCGATATTTGATCACTGTTAAAATTATATAGGAGGTGTGTATACAAAAAAGTATAACTTAATCAACATACTTCTATTCTTGAACAAACCGTTTCTGAAAATAAAATTTCAAAACAATAAAAAATTCTCGAAGATAACCGTTTGTTCCCATGGCTCTGCATTTCCACGCCAAATGAAAAGGGCCAATAGCCTTTAACACCTTTGATTTACAACACCTTCTTCTCGTATCTTGTTAATGGTTTTATTTCCCCACGTACTTTTTTATTTTATTTTATTTCAACACTGAATTGTTGTGCTTATACGGATCTTTTCAACAGCTAATCAGTTCAATAGGTAGTGGAAATTAGCAGGTATCCTCAAGTGATGGTGAGGTTGTTTTTTTTCTTTTTCTTTCTTTTGAGGCCCCGGTACCGTAATTGGACACGGCTTGTTTTCATGAATGCCTTCAGGGGATTCTTGATAAATCAGGACAACATCATACGTGAGTAAAATGACAGGCTAGGAGTAATGGTAAGAGAAACTAAATATAATTAAGAAACTTAAAATGAGTATATCTATTGAATTAATGGATATGTATCACATACTAATATACACTATCAATGGTAATAGAGCTGGCGACAGCTAGGAAAAGGAAAAGTTTTTTTTTAAATTTATTTTAAATATTTTAAACGTGTACTTTATACAAGCACACGAGAATTTCTATGGCGTGAAAGCGAAATACCCAACCAATTTTGATGAGAAAGGTAATTTCGCATAGTTTCCATGGTTCTTTTACATTTCCACAATTGACATGGAACCGATGGCTTTACTTCCCTTCCGAAGGAAGTTGTGCTACGGATTCTTATCGTCCAAGAAATATCCTTCAAACCCGGTTGGTTTTGAACCCATGAACTAGGAAAAATTAACCATGTATTTATTCTTCGAAACATATTATCTGAAATATCATTATGTTTAATTTCTGTAACTTTTTTTTTTAGCAGACAAAACTTCCACAACAAAAATTTATTTTAAATAATTTTTTTTCTTTTAATCGATTTTTCATGATTGAAACACTAAATTATGAAAATAACTTTTTTTAAGTGACGTTTGTAATTCACTTACAAATGGTATAAAAAAACGAGAACTTCTTAAAACCACGTTCTCTTCAGAAATTAAAATGGCTGACCAGACGAAATAAAATAAAGGCCGTTGATGACTTCATACAAACTGTGTTCGTTCATATTCATGCGCATTTGTTTAAAATAGTTAAACGCCTTATTTTAAGATAATATTTTATATAGCTCCTTCTTTAAGTTATATATTAGTTATTTATTTATTTTGGTGGCTACTACAAGTGTGAATATTATATTTTTTAACCCTTTATCTAATGTACTATAAGTATCTCTTATTGCCAACACTGCAAAACAAAAATATATAATAGGCCTTAGTAAAATACTTATTTAGTCTGGTTTTTCCTATAGTGAGAATATCAGAGGGTAATATTTAGCACCGCGTCTTACTACCCGTTCGGGTAGTAAGCTTGAGTACTAATTACTTTAATGGTTTTAGATATTAGGAAAGTTATATTAATTTAGATTAAGTGTACCCATATTTGCATGAAGGGAAAGTGGAAAACCATTTTGGAAAAAAAACCCACCATCAGTACACCCAACCGAGATTCGAACCTCGAGCTTCCCGTCATCGGTAGTCTAGTCTACTGTGAAAGTGACGCCTTAGACCATGCGGCCAACGAAGCAGGTAAGACACAGTTTGAAAGGTCAGTTTTCAAAACCCGTCCAGGTGTAACTGAGGAGTATCGTTTCCTAAGTGGTTTACGAATCTCCCACCCTATGCTAATGCGGGTACATTTCCTTACCTGATGATTGTAAAAGAAACGCGAATACCTTGGACGGGTAGTAATGATATAAAAAAGGGGGTGAAGGGGAGGGGGGGATTTCAGCCAATTTGTTACTGAAACTGCCCCACCCTAAGAGCAATCGCAGCGTAGACTAATGTGCCACCGGTTGTCTAAGGGGCAAGGGGCAGACCACGACGCAGGGTTTGTTCAGAAACTCTTCTCTCCTTATCTCTCTCTCGACTGCGTGTAACCTCAGATAATCGTATCGATCAGATTATCGATTGCATTTCCTCCCTCAAGTCCAACTTTTTTGCGGTCCTCTTCTACAACCGCATGGTTTTTATATAACTTGACGGTTGTGTTGTGTGTAGGTATAGTCGTGTCAACTTAGGAAGAACCTGTTTTTCAAAAGAACTAAAGTGGGATTGTGAGGTACGCGAAAAAATAACCGTATTTTTTTTTTAAAGTTTTTATACTAAAACATTTTATTTTTGTCCAAAATAAATTTTAAAATGTTAAAGTAGAAACAAATGAATTTAATTTTCTTCACATGGTGATATCAACAATTGTTGAATATCTGTCAAGGGGTGTCCTGGAATTTAATGACAACTTTTTCTCTTCATTTAAAAAGTTTCTAATCTAATGCTCGTGACAGATATTAAAAAATTGTTGATATCACCATGGGAAGAAAATTAAGCTCTTATGTGTCTACTAGAGAAATATTTGATATATTTAAAAAAAAATAAGTTTTGATACAAAAACTGCCAAATGACTGGCCTTAACTCTTATACCCTTCCATCCCTAGCGCTAAAACATTCGATCAAAAATCCCTAAAAGTAAAAAACCAAGAGAGTTTATAACATTCATGGATGAGAACAAAAAGGGGGGGGGGAGGAAAATACAAATGAGTTGTTACCCCTCCTATTAAATGACGTCATTCTATCCACAAAGATCCATTCTACGCTCCTATAACAGTTACCTTTCGTTTCCCTGACATTTAGCTCTTAATGATCAACAGAAATATGTGGTCTTTTCAGAGATGTCAACTTTTAAACTATGTTTACAAGTTTATATATGTATAGGGTTATAGAACATAGTTTTGTGTTCATTACAGTAAACAACAAACTCGTGTACTGTTAAAGGTTGTGTCTATATTTAACCTAAACGCGACATCTAATTGGCGATATACGAGTATTGAAGTCGAGACGAAAGTAACAGTGAATGAACCTGTATTTGATCAAAATATAACAAAAGGGTGTTTAGTTAAAATCAATAAAATACTGCTTCAGTTAATAAGTATTGTTTGGTTTTCTATACATTGTAATCTTACACTTTTTTTTACCATGGGCTTAGTTGTATTTAATTATACTATTTTTTAAAATTGAATCCATTATTATGCCTTTAAAAACTATTAAATAGTTTTTATAAGTTATTATGGCTGTGAATTACTGTCTCTTTCCTTACAGGGCGAAAGGAAATAAATTGCATTGAAAACAAAGTATTTAGAAAAACATTTAGCCCAATAAAGGTATTAAGCTAGTATAGAATAGAGAACGTTACATAATGATTAGTTACATACCCTGAGCTCTTCACCTGACAGATCTAGTAGATTACGGTGGACAGGACATGCAGCATGAATAGAAGAATCTAGAACAGTGTTTAAGTTAATGATTGGCAAACTCAATGGTAAGAGACCATTGGGAAGACCTAGATGCAGATGGGAGGATAACATTGGAATGGACCTGAAAGAGATAATTTGTAATGAGGTGGACCGGATAGAACTAGCTCAAGATATGGATAGGGTGTAATGAGGTGGACTGGATAGAACTAGCTCAAGATATGGATAGGGTGTAATGAGGTGGACTGAATAAAACTAGCTAAAGAAATGAATAGGGTGTAATGAGGTGGACTGGATAGAACTAGCTCAAGATAGGGATAGGGTGTAATGAGGGGGACTGGATATAACTAGCTCAAGATAGGGATAGGGTGTAATGAGGTGGACTGAATAGAACTAGCTCAAGATAGGGATAAGGTGTAATGAGGTGGACTGGATAGAACTAGCTCAAGATAGGGATAGAGTGTAATGAGGTGGACTGAATAAAACTAGCTAAAGAAATGGATAGGGTGTAATGAAGTGGACTGGATATAACTAGCTCAAGATATGTATAGGGTGTAATGAGGTGGACTGGGTAGAACTAGATCAGGATAGGGATAGATGGCGTATTTTTGTATGTGCGGCAATGAACTTTTGAGTTCCTAATATTATAGAGCACGTTAGTAACTAGATTGAAATGAATAATAATAATATTCTGAAGCAATATTTTATTCATTTTGACCAAAAAATTTTTTTATCATAAGAACCTCAAAAATATTTACCTTCTTTCGTCAAACCCTTAATTCTACAAAATTGCGTATCGTGAACTAGGCTTAAGTCATTATAAAGTTGCGTGGCATCCATTTTAAACAAATGAGGATGAAGAAGTTCGTAACGTGACGCCGCATTCTAAACTTGGCTCTTAGCAATTTTTTTTTTAGATGTTCCAGGAATAATTACGTTTAATACCTTTGTCAAAGTATTTCTCTTTTATTGGTTAAAATTTGGTCGATTCTAGCCGCCAGCGAGGTCGTAATGTTCGTGCCTACTTCTCTTTTGTTTTGTTGACCAAAGTTCTAAGAGTTCGTTCTAATTGGTATTTTGCGTCTTTGTCTTAATGCATTGTTAATGTATTGGTGTCGAACTCGGTGGTCTTGGGGTAAAGTGCCCGACTCAGTACTCAATGTTCGTGGCTTCAAACCCAGTTGGAGTCAACGTATTTTTTCCCTGAGCGATTAAAAAAAATGTAGCACAACTTCCTTCGGATGTGGAAGTAATACCGTCGGTCTCAAGTCGATTGTGGCTTGTACAAGAACCCTGGAAGCTATGTGAAAATAATAATAATATTTAGCACCGCGTCTTACTACCCGTTATACGGGTTATACGCTTTAAGTACTAATTACTCTATAAGATTAGGAATTGGGAAGGTTTAATTAGAGGAAGTGAACCCACATTTGCGTGGAGGGAGAGTGTAAAACCATTAAGTAAAAACCACCCCCAGTTCACCCGACCGAGATTCGAACCTCGATCTCCCTGTCCTCAGCAGTCGAGCTCAACACGACTAGCGCGTTAGCCAACTACACCACCGAGGTGGGTTATGGGAAAATACTTTTCCTTGCTAAATTGGTAGGTATTTTCACTCTTGATCATAGAAATTATTGTGTGTTAATATAATCAAATGGTTCAGAAAGTGAATTGAATACCTCAAATAATTAAATATATTGATTTATTCTTGTTATAGCTTGGGGTAACTTTATAATTTTCTACTATAGAGAACATTTTCTACCCTGATTTTATTAGGTATCTTGATGTTTTTTGTGTTACCGAATCGCACCAGTTTAGGAACTGTGTATGAGTTGCTTCCACCTAATTAGCAGTGTGCTTTCTATCAAACTGTCTTAAATCTCGGATAGAAACGATCATAATCTCATGTAGACATCCATCGTAATATCCTAACTTCCTCAGTTCTTATCGTTCAATGGTTTGGGCAAAAATTTGAAGTTTTTTTTAGGTTAGGTTAGTTTAGGTTAGCTTAACAGCCCAGGCCGCTATTCATACGTGGCTCTAAAAATGTGGCGTGGCGACTAAATTGTCTTTTTAGATGTAAATAACTCGTGCAGACGGCTCCGACCTGTTACATCACTAATTGACCTACCTGAGTCGGAGACCTTGTGTACAGGTAAGGTATGGACCTACATAAGACACACAGCCCCCCTTAGAAAAGCTTGAGTTATTAAACACGGGGATCGCTGTGTGTCATCAAATGACATTTAAAAAGGAAGAGCTCATTTTAAACACGGTTTCACTAAAGAGAAGTGGACAAATATCCTTCTCGAGTTAATCGGTCGGTTTCCACAAAGCTAGGTTCAGGTAGCGGCCCAACCCCCTCTTCCCATAATCTAACCTCACGAAGGGCTTACTTAGACCGCATATTACGATTAAAATGTTCTCTTTATGACGAACATGTTTGAAAGTGAGTTTAGGGAAGACGAGAAAAGGACTTATAGCAAAAACATTTTTGACATAAATAAATAAAATATTACTCTTGTAGAAACACAAGAGTTTCTTCCACACAGGGTGATATCAACAGTTTGTTGAATATCTGTCATGAGCATGGTGACATTAGATGAGAAACTTTTTTTTTAAATTAAGAGAAAAATTTTGTCATTAAATTCCAGGACACCCCTAGACAGATATTCAACAACTTTTGATATCACCGTGGGAAGAAGATTTAACTCATTTGTTTCTACTTTAACATTTTTTATTTTATTTTGGATAAAAATAAAATTTTGTTATAAGAAACTACGAAAATACAGGCCTTAGATCGAACTTACCTTCCCAACTGCACATTTGTAAGTGCTTTTATCACTGAGCTTTGAAATTAGCGAAACCCCCAGTGTCGATCGACTTGACCTGGGCGGTTCAAGTAGTGCAGCAGTGAAACTTATGGTGCATTCCTTGTCTCTGACCTTGTTTCATGATCGGCGGAACGTTTTGGCGCCCACCGTGGGGGAACCATCGCCACTTTCTAAGACACCTTTAAACTCGTGGTCAAGGGTGGGGTGTATCTTCAGAACGTAGCCTCGTGTATAAGCACGCTTTAAGTATGTGCCAGGTAGTGGAACCACCACCCCTTTTCCCCCCCCACCCCTACACAGGTATGACTCTACAGAGACTTAGTCACCACACCCTTCCCCCACCCCTACACAGGTATGACTATACATAAACTTAGTCACCACCCCCTTTCCCCACCCCTACACATGC
>CABFVZ010001065.1:36696-52442 GCA_902151445.1 Timema monikensis | reverse complement strand
GGGGGGGGGAAAGAGGGTGGGGCTCGATAGAAATATGTTGCTATACTTTTAGCCAAAATAACTTTTCATAGGTCTCTTTTGATAATTTTGGATTATAGGCAAAAAAAAATAATGTTTTTGTCATTTTTAGGGTTTTTTTGTTGTTAATTTTTAGACTTTATTTTTCCTTTAAGTGAAAAATTAAATTTTAAAATACTATCTCTATTTTACTAAATTAATAAACATAATGGTCTCACCATATAAATGTCTTAATGATAAGATAATGTAGACAATGAACTTTGTATCCTCTTTGTTTAGTTGTAAAATACTTATTCCTGGTGAGACTACAACTAGACTGGAGAGGGTTGCGTTGGAAGGGGGTAGCTATTACTTCTGAAGCAGATGTTTGTAAATCAATATTATATTCAGCAGAATACAAGAGTTTAGTTGTAAAATACACATTCCTGGTGAGACTGAAACTAGACTGGAGAGGGTTGTGTTGGGAGGGGGTAGCTATTACTTCTGAAGCAGATGTTTGTAAATCAATATTATATTCAGCAGAATACATGGTGGGAATTTGAACATAAACTTTTTAAATGTAAATAATAAAGTATAGTTCGAATTTCGTGATGTTAATGGCAAATAGTCAAGCATGTTGAAATTGCTACTGTAAAAATTTAAGCTTGTCAGAATAAGGCAGTATTTTACTACGGTGTTGTCTAAGGTTCTACTCTTGCAGTGACGCCATTTTATAATTGTTAAAAAAAAAGTCCTTTTAAATACATTTTTTATCCAAATATCGTTTAATATCTCAACAATGTTCAGTATTAGGAACTTCTATTAACTCTTTATTAATGTTTAAACAGAAATGATCCACGTGCAATAGTGTTGGTGTAAATTTACAATTTCTAGCCGACTGTGTCACAGAGTTTGATTGGCGTGTGATAAACGCTTTTTAAGAGATACATTCTAAACAATTTTGTATTAGAAACTGTGTCATGTGTACCAGTATTCACACCCTATATCTCTATTTTACCCATGTATCTCTAAAACAGACAACTGTCGTATTCCCCATGAACAAAAGGCTTCTCCTTGAAAGAATATCGCAGCCTGTATTGGTTGACAAGGAGGGTATAATAGGGGAAGGGACACTATTAATCACACCTTAGGCCCACTCTACACTTACAAGAGGGTGGAGAGAGGGAAGGAGGGGTAGATTTGTTTTAAGGTGTCAGTGTTTAATTGTGGCCGTGGGACCTTCGCGTGCTCGGTGCCACCTGACGCCACTGGGACCTAGATGGGAGAAGGGGCTAACTATCATCCGTCAAATGGGGCTGGGGACAAGCGTGTCTTCATTATGGTTGGTCACCGAGGGAGGGTCACACGGTCTCTGTTGTTAGACTTGCAGTAGAAAGAGAATTAATCAAACCGTGTTTGAAATTACAACACACATTAGCAGTATTATTTTTATCACCGCGTCTTACTAACCATTCGGGCTATAGGCTTGTGTAATAATTACGCTAATGGTCTTAGAGAATAGGAAGAGTATCCGCATTTGCTTGGAGGGAGAGCTGAAAACCAGTTTGGAAAAAACCACCTTCAGCACACCCAATTGAGATTCGAACCTCGATCTCACCGTCATCTTCAGTCTAGTTTACTGCGAGAGTGATGACGCCTTAGACCATGTGGCCACTGAAGCGTGGGGAAAGAGGGGGAGGAGAATTTACATTACACACATTTTCCAGGACACCAACTTTTTTTTATCTCATATCTCACAAGAACCCCAGGAAACACTTTATTTTAAATTAATTTAAATATGACAGAGACTTCTTTTAACCATAATATAAACTACATTAGAAAGGTTTTATGATTGTCTAACAGATGACAGCACTAACTCAATTTATATATGACGGAGACCTCTTTTAACCATAATATAAAGTACATTAGAAAGGTCTCATGATTTTCTAAAAGATGACAACACTAGCTCAATTTAAATAGGACAGAGACCTCTTTTAACCATAATATAAAGTACATTAGAAAGGTTTCATGATTGTCTAACAGATGGAAGCACTAACTCAATTTAAATATGACGGAGACCTCTTTTAACCATGATATAAAGTGTATTATTCAGGAGTGTATGCTCACAATTACGTGAAGGGAGATTAGAAAACAATTAAGGGAACAAAAACATCGTCAGTACACCCAATTGGGGTTCGGATTCCAATCGCCCTGTCATAGTCAAGCCATTTTATTATGAGAGTGACGCATTTGACCATGCGGGTCAACTGAAGTGTGGTGGGAGTGAGGGCCCACTATTTACAATAACAATTATGATTGGCATTTATCGTTGACATTACGAGGGATATGATTGGTTAGATAATTCGACGTTGTTTGAATTACTGAAATAAGTCACGACTAACGACCGTAGCCACGTAAATTATTCCATTGTAATGTCCATGAAGTTGTTATAAATACAAATCGTACGCTCTTCAAATAAATTACGTTTTTACTCTGTAAATCAACTTCGAAATAAAGATGTGAAGTCCTCGTATGCTCTGATCACATAAAATAAAGACCACATTATACTTTACTGGTTAATCCTAGATATTTATATATTTTTTTTTCACCACATATGATTACAGTCCAATTTTCATAAAAAGGTTACTATTTATTTTTAAATAAACTTATTTTATTTGTGGCCAGGGTGACCTGGTGGTCTAGGGGTAAGGTGTCAGACTTCTATGCTGGCGGCCGGGGTTCAATCCTCGGTCCCGGCAAAGATTTATCTGATTACCAAACCCTTCCTTCACCTCTGACAAGACATCTTGTGAATGTGGGGAATGCCAGGCCTCCACCGTGGTTCGGATTCCACGTTAAACTGTAGGTCCTCCATTTCATCTCACAATCACCCTACCATTACACATTAGCGTAAGTGCGTATAACCCGAATGGGTAGTAAGACGCGGTGCTAATAATAATAATTTGTGGCCAGCATCGACAACATTTTACTTTAATTTTAATATTTTTTATAAGTAATCAAAAGTGAAAGCTGCAGATAATATGACTTGACGTATGAATACATTATGGTAGCTGTCATATAAGGTCCTTTCAATGAAAATTAGATTATTCACATTCGAGATATCTGGATATTTACACAAATGAGATAGTGAAGGTAGAAAAATCTTGAAAATACGTTGTTTGACGCCTTAACCCGCCTTCCCAACGATCAGGTACACTGGTGATGTTAATCAATCCCTCCATACGGAATGTATGATCAATGGACTAGTTTTAACTATCCCTACACCTACTAGTGATGTTAGTAATACCTCCAAACATAAATGACTTCAAATCTAATATCTATAGAAACGATTAGTAGTTTGGCGGACATCAAGAAATCTCGCTTTGTTTAATAAATAAGTGGTATGCTATGTCAACATATAGTTCACAACAAAATAAAGAAGAAAGGAATCAACATTTTATCCCAAAAAGGATCATAAGCCTTAGGCCTACACTTTAAATTTTTATATCTTAAAAAAATCTGGAAATTTGAAATTAGCCTATTTACAAGGTCGTTTCATGTTTAAATGTCTCAGTTCTGAATCCAAAGTGAATGGTCCAAAAAAAAAAAAATGAATTTAGTCTTCTTCGAAAAAATAAAGTTTTTTTTTTTTTACCGGGGTCAGAACAGAGCATTCTAAGATAATTGACGATTGTTTTAGTGGTTTTGAAGCTTCAGAACTGACATTACCATAAGAAATACAGCAGTGTGAGGGTCACAACAGAACATTCTAAGATATTTGAGGATTGTTTTAGTGGTTTTGAAGCTTCAGAACTGACATTACCATAAGAAATACAGCAGTGTGAGGGTCACAACAGAACATTCTAAGATATTTGAGGATTGTTTTAGTGGTTTTGAAGCTTCAGAACTGACATTACCATAAGAAATACAGGGTGTGAGGGTCACAACAGAACATTCTAAGATAATTGAGGATTGTTTTAGTGGTTTTGAAGCTTCAGAACTGACATTACCATAAGAAATACAGCAGTGTGAGGGTCACAACAGAACATTATAAGATAATTGAGGATTGTTTTAGTGGTTTTGAAGCTTCAGATATGACATTACAGTAAGAAATACAGATGTGTTAGGATATTTTTTATTTCAAGTAGGTATTGCACTAAAATCAACCTCCCACATCATGTGACAAGGTTTTCATAATTAATTTCATAATTATTTAAATTATTCTTCTTCTTATGATTCTCAGGCTTGTTACTATTTTTTTCATCAGTACCACATTTTATCGAAACGGTATGTACCGGCTTAAATGTTCATTGAAATTCAAGCATTGTTACGAAATCTTTATGAATGTTTGGTTTAATGACTTCGGTACTTCAGACAATTACGTCTCGTTCTAGGAATGAAAGTTGGATTTGATTCTTTCAGAAATTATGACGAGGACTTCTTTGTTATGAAATTCACCGAGGAATTAGAACTATCAACACAATAGTACTCAACGAATTTCAATGTTTTGATAATGGTTGTTTGATGCGCAGAATTTTGTACAGAATATTAGGCTGATAGTATTTTGGGCTTTTAATTCATGTAATTAATTTACTTTATGGAGTCAACAAAGAACAGTAATTATTAATATAATTTGATCCATAACGTTTCTAAGCATCTGCTTAGTATACATGCAAGGAAATAAATAAAACAGGAGTAAATGTTCGTAGTTAGAAAAAAAATGGAATTAGTAGAAATGTATAGAAAAATAAGACAAATGTTTATTAATACAGCCCGATTTTTCATAGAAAATATCTTTTCTGACAGATAGAAAAGTTAATACAGACATATTTTTATAAAAATACCTAATCTAAAAGCTAGAAAAGTTACTATAGTACGATTTTTATTGAAAACCCCTAATCTTATGAGTTATAAAAAATACTGCAGCCCAATTTTAATAGGAAAAATCTTACCTGGTAGTAATAAAAGTTACTACAGTCAAACGTTCATAGTAACAACCTTATCTGACAGCTAGGAAAATTACTACAGTCCTATGTTCATAGGAAGAACCTTATCTGACAGCTAGGAAAATTACTACAGTCCTATGTTCATAGGAAGAACCTTATCTGACAGCTAGAAAAGTTACTACAGTCCATTGTTCATAGGAAGAACCTTATCTGACAGCTAGAAAAGTTACTACAGTCCAATGTTCATAGGAAGAACCTTATCTGACAGCTAGAAAAGTTACTACAGTCCAATGTTCATAGGAAGAACCTTATCTGACAGCTTGAAAATTACTACAGTCCAATTTTCATTCGAAAAACTGTATCTGATTCTTCTATCGCACTCTTAGTTTAAGTTAAATTTTAATAACTTTTGTAAATCTTGTTCTAATTACACCATATTATTTAAAATGGCATTATTAATTATTATGTATTTATATTCACAATACTATTTATTCATTATAATGTGGTAGTTTGCGTGAACTTTTTTTTTATATTAACACCTCTTTTTACCACCCTTCGGACTACACTAATGCGTATTGACTACTGTTATGTGGTAGGGTTGAGAAAGGTTGAGGTATAGAAGAAGTGTAGCCACATTTTGCATGGTGGGAGAGTGTAAAACCATTTAGAAAAAAAAATCACCCTCAGTATATCCTAACAGGATTCAAAACCCTGATATCCTTGTCATCGGCAGTCTAGTATACTGCGAGAAAAATTCATAAACCATGTGGTCACTGAAAGCGAGTATATTAGTAGCTAACTTAATTATAGAACAATACCAACGACAAGAAAATCTGGGTTCAAATCCCGTGTGGACGTACCAAGGTTGGTTTTCCACTCCCCCTCCACGCGAATGCGTGTACACTTTCTCTAAATTCAAACTTCCTCATCCATAGCCCACTTAAGTAATTAGTACATATGTTTATAACCTGAACATTCAGAGATTCGTCGCTAAAAAAACTATTATTATTATTATTATTATTATTATTATTAGCACCGCGTCTTACTACCCATTCGGGTTATACGCACTTACGCTAATGTTACAAAAAAAAAACTATTAAAGCAACAAAATGAAGGTGGAAGCCACAATTTGATCAATTTACATTTTTTTTCATCTGCACTTAGAGTCGAACCCGGGACTCTTATAATTCTGTGTAAAGATGCTCCTCCGATTAATCTAAGGTGTCAGATTAATTAACAACAGCACGGTGTATCATTGACTAATCTATTTTTCAAACAAGATGAAGAGAGTGCATTTTAAATAAATGTAACCCATTGCGTTGGCCGTGTGGTCTAACGCGCTAACCTCTCAGTAAACTATACTGCCGATGACGGAGAGATCGAGGTTCGAATCTCGGTCGGGTGTACTGAAGGGTGGTTTTTACAGAAATGTTTTTCACTCTACCTTCATACAAATGCGGGTACATGCTAGCCCCCTAAAAACCATTATCGTAATTAATATGCATGCATATAGCCCGAACGGGTAGTAAGACGTGATGCCAAGATTTTATTTTTAAAGTGGCTTTAATAAGGCATTTTAAACAAGAACATAAGTTAATATCATCTGCCGTGCGTACTGGCATTTGATTGGCTAGATATTATCCTCGTATTCTCATTGGCTGGTACAAGGTCCGTCTATGTTCAAGTCCATACATAACGCGTACAAAGTTAAAAGCTAAATCAACTTTATTTGTTGTGCACAATGCCTTCGATTATGAATATCATCGTAGAAAATGGTGTCTTTCAAATTCTTCCGCACTTTGTGCTTCGCACTATTTTGCTTTACAAGTGAAGATAAATTAAGCCTAAGGAAATATGTAGGCGTACAAGATGTACAGGAATACTAGTAAAGTGGAGGCCATGGGAATGGAGTTTGTGGGGAGAATGTTAGCTGTCACGAGGAGAAACAGGATTAGGAATAAAGTTATCTGGGAAAAAGTTGAGGTACAGGGAGTATATGAGATAGTAGAGGAAGCAAGGCTGAGATGGTATGGTCATGTAATGAGGATGTTGGAGTACATGGGATAGTAGAGGAAGTAAGACTGAGATGGTATGGTCATGTAATGAGGATGTTGGAGTAAATGAGATAGTAGAGGAAGCAAGACTGAGATGGTATGGGCATGTGATGATGTTGGAGTACATGAAATCTTAGAGGAAGCAAGACTGAGATGGTATGGGCATGTAATGAGGATGTTGGAGTACATGAGATAGTAGAGGAAGTAAGACAGAGATGGTATGGGCATGTAATGAGGATGTTGGAGTACATGAAATCGTAGAGGAAGCAATGGTTAGATTTTCTAAACTAACCCGTGCACAGGCTGGAAACAGTTGATGACAAGACAAACAAAATATTAGGAAGCGCCTGAAGCTCTGGCTACCCTTCTTTCATACATGTAAGGCTAGTGTGTATCCTTTTCAAACAGGCGTTGTCTCTTCTAAGAAGTTATTAATTTGTTTCCTCTTCCAGATTATAATAATTAATTTTAAGAGGAAAGGATAGGAATCGAGTTGTGTATGAGGCCAGTGGCGGTAGTGGAAAGGGGGAAGAGGGTTGGTAAGTGGTGTCCAGCAAGAAATATATATTTAAGGGAGTTGATTTCAACCTTCCAGACCCCCACCCGATAAATGTTTGATAATTGAGGAAAGACTAGCTAAAACATTCCCTATATTATGCAACCAGCTCACCACCAGAGCATAATTGCCCGCTTTCTGGTTTAATATATGTCAATGAGCTAACTACAACTCTTTATTTGACATTTCCCAGTTTAATAAAGATCGTTAAGTTAGATTTGAGATGAGTACCAAAAAAAATTGCAATAGATATGGTTCAAATTTTCCAAATATTTCCTTCTAAAATTTTAACTAAATGTTATATTTTTACCGTTGATTTAGATAGGAATTTAATGGGGAATCATATTGGTTTGGAATTATACAATTTTTTCAAAATAACCAATATCAAATTAGCCAAATCCTTCTGAAAATATATCGAGTCCTCAATCTATTTGCTAGCTCGTCAAAGATTGTAAATTTTCCATAGATATTAAGTTTACGGTGTTTAATAATAAATTTGTAAGCAAAGTGTATTTTTTCCCACACCACGATTAGTATAACTTTAAAACGATCCCCCCTTCCCCTCCCAGCTCTCTATCTATTTGTTGCACCAAACAACTCAAGTAAGAATTGAGATGTTAATTTTTAAACAAAGAGGAATATTTTATTTACCTACATTATTAATATGTGTTCTGTCTTACGACAGGTCTATCCGTTTTGTCAGTGAACTTAGATCCCCAATGCGCTCTGTCCTCTGTCTTCAGCTCCCAGAATTTTCCTCTTTCCTTTAAGTCATCCAATATTTGAATCCTCCTCCTTCCTAAGCTCCTCTTTCCCTCAACCTTTCTTTCTATGACGTCATACAGAAGACAGACAATCAAGGTTTCCATAGTGATTTAAAAAAATAATGATTGTACAAGTAAGCCAGTGCTCACAAAGAACAAAAATTGGAAATTCGCTAGGAAAATCTCTTTTTCGTAGGAAGCTGCTATTTTTTTGCCAATATTTTGGACCCGTAACAAGTCAAATTGAGTGTACTTTTGTAAAAAAAAAAAATCTGTTTTCTTGAAATTTAAATTACTATAAATGGGCTTATCAAATGTATGTATAGAGAGATAATAATAATAATAATAATAATAATATTGTGTGTCTGGGCTACAACGCTCGCAACCCAGTTGTGGAAATATTATCCAGTACTAATGTACCGTTGTACAGGGGACGTACTAATGTACTAATAGTACATCCTTTCCGTGAAGGCTCTTTATATGTCTCGATGATATGAGGTGATGGTGATAGTGAGTATGAGAGTGATAGTGAGTATGAGAGTGATAGTGAGTATGAGAGTGTGGAACCAGTGAAAACACTTGGTGAAGCCTAACCACCGTTGGGGTAATTCCCTTTTCGGGAAAAATAACCAAGATACCAACTGGGAATAGAACCCTGGACCTCTCGGCTCCTAACCAGGTGCACTGACCACTACACCACGGCACCAGTGTATAGAGAGTTTATCAACACCTATGCTCCATGGCGTAAGCGATGATAGTGCTAACTTTTGCGGATAGAGGGAGTCATGTGGTCAGTATAGTGAACCATCAAACCGTTAATCTCGGTTTTCTAGAGCGATCCCGCTACCTAGTTATGTCCTTAACGAGGCTGAGTTGACGCCATCCCAGACCCACTGCTTCACAGAAGAAAAACGAGTCTGCAAGTACCAGGGATCGAGCCCTAGACCTCTGTATCTGTAGGCTATACGGTTGATAGCAAAAACAAATATTTTTGAATTTACTCTAAGTTTCTTCTTACTGAAATCCTACCATACAAAACTAAATGTTTGTTTATAAGTATATGTATCGATTATTGATGGTTTATATGAGCATTTTTTGTAACTAACCATCCCTTCTCCCTCCCCCAACCTCTCTTAAATATTATTAAAAAGCAATCATTGCGCAGTCTTTTTTGGGATTGGCTAGCTCAGAAAGTATTGACGTTTTCATAACTCGCGAAGCAAGGCTGTTTCCCCTGGTCTACACACACAAATATTTAATGAGGCCGTTAAAATGTTCCCCGAGAGCCCGCTAACTGCGTTGTCTATATATATATATACTTGGTGAGTTTCTCTTCTGTCCTGCTAAGCGGGTTGCATCTAATGGCGAGAAAGTATCAATCGCTGTCAGGCCACAAGACTTGAAATACAATAGTCTGTGTCGTTTTCTGAAACTACTTCTCTATTCTCTCTAAACTTGTACTCCCTTTCGTCCTTAATTTACAACCACCCTTTGTCTGGTATATAAGAAAGAGGGTAAATAAAGAAAACTAGGAAATTTCTCATCTTAATGTAAAGAACAAAGCTAGTTCTAAAATATCAAACAATGACTGTATTTGTTAGAGGAAACTTCTTATCTCAAGGTAAAGAGGAAAGCTCGCTGCTAATTCTCAAATATCAAACAATGACTGTATTTGTTAGAGGAAACTTCTTATCTCAAGGTAAAGAACAATGCTCGCTGCTAATTCTCAAATATCAAACAATGACTTTATTGTTAGAGGACACTTCTTGTCTCAAGGTAAAGAGGAAAGCTCGTTGCTAGTTCTCAAATATCAAACAATGACTGTATTTGTTAGAGGAAACTTCTTATCTCAAGGTAAACAGGAAAGCTCGCTGCTAGTTCTCAAATATCAAACAATGACTGTATTTGTTAGAGGAAGGCTAAATCTAGAGCCCCTTTTTCATCAAGCCTAGTCTCATAGTCTCGTAATAACCTTAGAAAGTCTTCAAAAATGTGCTAATTTTACATTTTCTCACATTTATTCCCATTAATAAAACTCAAACTATAGGGTTGTTAAGGGCTGTTTGAATATTTCGACTTTATTTTGGCGTGAAACATATTTTGAAATAACGCAACGTAGAATTAAATATTACTTTAGAGCTGAGAGTCTACGCGGTGATTTATCGCTTACCTAGACGACCCCCTTAATAAAAATAAAAAAAACTCATTATTAGAGAGTATCATGAATTTTTTTCATGAAAGTCACAAATATTTGTTTTTAAACTAAAGAACAAACTTATTGTAAAATAATTTTTGTTTTACTTTTTAGGCTATTTGTCTTGCTCACGAAAATGCCCTGTAGGAGTCTTCCTGCCAGGATGTAGATTAAAAAAATCCGTGGTAGCAAATGTCTATCTAGAAAAGGAAACAATAGAGAGATAAAATTAAAAAGTAAGCCAAGGTTATCAAGGAGCAAATATTAAAGTGATTGTGTAAACTCGTCAGCGGAAGAGGGAAAGGGCTATTGGCACATATACAAGAACCCTCTCAGGGTGAACTTCACATTTTCTTCCCTCTCTTTATATTTCGTACATTGACGTCTAAGTTTTGATAGTGCTTAGACTGCTTAGAGTGCTTCAAGTTAAGATATAACCCGCTTCACATAATAGCTTCGAAATCTCCAAGTAAGCAACTTCGTTAAATGTTATAGATTTTAAAAGGATATTAGAATTTCCTTTTTTTTTAAATTTAGGATCACGTCATCTGAAGCAATGATAATTATTATACCAGGCCGGTGTTTCAATCGATATTTTCCTCAGATACCTATTAAATAAACTACTAGACGTTTCATTAGAGCTAGTGCAGTAGTTTCACAAACTGAGCGACGGCCATTTGCGGGGACGCTTTTGTCACTCAGAGTCCTTGTAAATAACGTAAAACCTTGTAAATAAACTACCAGACGTTTCATTAGCGCTAGTGCAGTGGCTTCAAATTGAACAAAAGAGTGGCAGGGCGCATTGTTTTACTCTAACTTGAATGTAAAATCATAAATGATAAAAATAATGTATAACATTTTTAACATTATTATTATTTATAAAAGTTATTAATAAATTTTGTTTAAACTATTTGTGTTGAAAATATTGTTTTCCGTTCAGAGAATAATTATTTGCGTCTGTAGTCATATAATCTAAGGCAGAAGTCGGCAACTTTTTTATATCATGGACCACATGGGTAGAAAAAAAAAGTGGTGGGTCCGTTTTTTTTTTAAATACATAAAACAAAACATTTAAACTTTTTGTTTATCACATTGTAATTAGTTTTTAGTCTATTTTTATGAGCACATTTATTTGTTTTATAAATATTTTGAGGGTCAGATAAAATCAGTCTGTGGGCCACAGGTTCCCGACAGTTGCTCTAAGGCGTCGTTCTCGCTATAGTCTGGAATATAGGTGATGGGGAGTCCTGGGTTCAAATCCCAGTGTGCTATGCTGAGGGTGTTTTCTATCAATTTTGCTTTCCACTCAATTGCGGACACTACGTATAATTATACCTTCCTAATCCTAGCCCAAATGTGTAAATATTTGGATTGGCAGTAAGGGGTGGCGCACAAAAAAAAAATACTAATTTTACACTTCGTTAAAATTTAAGTGTTTTTAAAACTATGCCCGTAGCCAAAATAATGTTATACTTTAATAATTTGATAGTTTTTTTGTTTAGTTATTTCATAAATGGTACAATAATTAAACATACTCGTTCAACTAAATTTAAAAAAAGTGTATGAACATTTAATAAATGATAAAGGATTTTTAATTTAAAGTTAAAACTATTTCATAATATAATTTCTTAAAAAGTTTCTAATTTTATATTTTTACTTATCTGATTCGATGGATTAATATCATTATAAAAAAATAGAATATCAGTTTTCTCCCCGGTAATATGCATAAATTTATTTAATCTAAATACTCATTTCAATCAAATATACTAAAGTATTGTATATTATAATACATATTTTGCGATACTAAATATGTGATATTATATAATCAATTTTAATGTTTTACTAAATATTGTGTCAATTATCTAGCTATTCAAATTCTTTTTGAACAAAGAACATTGTGGTTGTTTAATTTATTGTAACGTTGTTATGTTGGCTGTCTGGTTTGTTTAGTAGAGTTAAATTAATTCTTAAAAATAGTAATTAGAGTTAAAAATTAATCAGCATTTTCAATTATTTTTCTTTGTTGCCATTTTCACTTTACGTTAATTCCAATTAAATGTTTCTTCCTTCATTAACTTGGTTTTAAATTAAAAGAAGTATATATATATTGATAATAATTTAAACTTTATATTCAACCCACATTATTCCAATTTTTTAAAAACCTTTAATGTTAAGGGCACTTAATGTCAGAAGAGCTTCATTTTTACACTTGATTTAATTTCAAATTTATTTTTGAAACGGCTAACACACATCAGAACAATATAAAATAGATAATTAAATTACGTTGGCATAATATAAATAAAATGTTTTCTTAAAAATCTTGATTTTTCCTAATTTTTCCCAAAATTAAACGGATATTATGTAAAAAAATTGTCCTTTTCTTTCTTAATGGTAAAAACACAACCACACTATTAAAAACGTGTCCATACTCGATTTTAAATAACTTATTTGAAGAAATATTAAAAATAGCCAAAAGGCGCTGTTAATTACTGTTCGTAATGATGCATCATTATTTTGCTTTGGTTTTTTTATAACATACTTTTGTTGTATGAATATGAGCTTTTATATTTATTGCGACTCTCCATTTGGAAAATAATTATGAATAACTTCGTATTTTTCGTAAGCGCAAAGACTTGTAATTGCCTGCCATCTCTTGATTAAGTATGACACCACCCAGTAGCTCAATCCAAGTTTCTTCGTCTGGGCGGTAGATGACAGCCGCTTAGTTTTATTTATGCAAGATTTGTATAACATGGTCGGGTCACGCCAATATAATTATGTAACTGCTAGCTTCCATTTTGGCTTTAGTAATTTCTTAGTTCTGTAAACAAAACAATATAATAATTTAAGCATCCCAATATTTCTAGGTCTAAACTTGTATACACACTAAATATGGTATTATGTAATTTATATATAAACTCACACCATTTAACATAACTAGAATTGCCACACATGAATATATATAAAAATAATAATTTTGAACATAGGGCATGTTTGGCTGTGCTTAGATGCATGGATAACGCATAACTAATAATGGATAGTGCATAGTTTACTAAGTATAATCCAGAGTAATAGTATAAGCGTTCATAATTAAACGTAATTATTAAAGTCTTACTTAAATATATTGCTATATTTTTTTTTATAGAAGTGGGCCTAACCTATTTGCTCAAATAGATCATGGCCATGTCTGAATAGTCCATCCAAGGGCCCTTGAAAACCAAATGTACTTGAAAGTTAGATGGACGTCACTTTTGACGGTGTCTGAATCGTATATTTCAATTGTGCTGATGCATCTTTATAGCACACTTTACTAAAGAGCTGATACTATTTGCCTTTAATCCGTACTTTAGTTAAAATATCGTTTCTTTTTTAATTAAAACATTATATGGAAACGCGTATTTAAGAAGTAACCAACAGGGGCCTATTTCATAATTATAATTTTTCAAGTTATTTAACGTCCACTCTCTGAACTGGCTGATTGTATCAGCATACGACTTATATAATAACTTAAATTTAGAACAAACACAGCCCCCGGATGTTAATTTATCACTATGAAAGAACAAACCCACATGTCACCAATATTGCATTTTTTTTCGGCCATGCCATGAATCGAACCCGTGTTCCTTAGCTCATTAGATAGACACGCAACCGACTGAGCTAAGGTGTCAGTTCATAAAGTTACAAGTCTACAATTTACAAGATAGTTCACTTGTAAGTTGTAGTAAATTGGGATATTACGTTTTATAAAGATAAAAGTAAACTCTTGTAGCTTACAAGTGAAATTTTACAATTTATAAGTATTTTTTTTACAAGTAAGCTTATAGTTTGGCTTCATTAAGGTGCTTGTACCTTAAAATATTTGTGAATCAAGGAGTGTTCTCTACAAATCTCATAAAGTAGGTAAAATACTTTATTAGTGCAATTTTATTAGGTTAAAGGCCACATTGTGAACCGTAAAGAAATCTATTGATACTCTCAGGGCAAACAAAGTGTATGTTTTTTTAAAGTATTTATTTTGTCAGGACCTCAACATTTCACATGAGATGACCTTGAAAACTGATAAATTTTACCTTTTCATACATTATTTTTTTTAAATCATAAAACTTAAAGACCTTGCCTAACTGTGTGACGTAACAACAAATCAAGATAGTATTTCTCGTGTTAATTGATCTAAGTTTTATCCGGCAAATTTTAAATATAGAAAGTTGAAATATAAAAACCAAACGTTTTTAAACATTTCTAAAAGATAGTCTCACACTGTCACTAAGTAGGCTTTTTTTTTTATAAACGTGAATTATTTTGTTTAAATTGTCTACAATTCAGACTGTTTGATTTTATTCAATAAAATGTCCTGTAGGAATCTTCATGTCAGGATGTAGATTAAAAAAGTCATTCATTGGTAGCAAATATATATCTAGAATAGGAAACAAAGAAAAATTTAATTTTTAAATGAAAGTCATTGTCCAGAAACAAATAAGAGAGTTAGTTTTTATACTCGTCAGAGGAAGAGGGAAAGTGTTACCAGTGAATACACAAAGAGCCCTCTCAGGGTGAACTGTTCATTTTCTTCCCTCTCTTTCTATTTCGTACATTGGTGTCTAAATATGATAGTGCTTCGCAAAATAGCTTCGAATTCACAAAATATATTACGCCGTTAAAACTTTTCAAAATCCTGAATTGAATATATTGACTAATACTTCTCAACTCCATATCTTTAAATACCAAAATCACTTCTTTAATGACGCCGGATTTAACAATTTCTACGACACGTTTCATATGTCTTCAAAGAAATGCATGTCACTGCATATTGAAGATGAAATTAACTTCTTCTCCGAACGAAAATAAAATCTGAGAGACACAGCCTTGGAGGATTCGAGTATAGAAAGGATGCTTCGATGTAAAGAAAAAAAAAAGTATCCATTGAATAAAAATAATATTGCTCAAGACAATAGGATTGTCAATTATTTAGGGGTCAAGATCAAAGGGAGAGAAAGTATATGCGGCGCACAGCATCATTTATATTTTCTTTTTTTCATGGATTGATGTCATTCTAATTGAAATTGAACACAGTTAGTAATATAGTTTCGTCTTTGCCCCTAAATATTTGACAACACTCATGTTTTGTAGTGCAATATTCTTTTTTCTTCAACGAAGATTTGGTTTCATTACCTGGAAGCATCCTGTCCATTCTCGAATCCTCCAAGGATGTGTCCATCGCCTTTTATTTTTGTTCGG
>CABFVZ010001065.1:22058-36631 GCA_902151445.1 Timema monikensis | reverse complement strand
CTTTCAATCCCCGCGTCTGACTACCTGCTCAGGTTAAACGCATATTTTATAACTGCTCTAATGGGGTAGGGATGAGGAAGGAAGAGTTTTGGGGGTAATCTACCCACTTTTGCGTGGAAGGAGAGGTGTAAATCATTCAGGAAAAAAAAAAGCCACCCTCAGTAAACCAGAACATGATTCAAACACCGATCTTCCTATGATCTAACACGAGAGTGACGCTTTAGACCATTCGTCCACTGAAGCCCATGGCTTCTTTGGTGCTGACTGACAGCTCACAGCTGGCAGTTGACGGCTTTGAAAAGTTACCAGACCAAATTATGTATCCCTACGCCGAACCAAATGATCTGCAAAAATATGTGTTTAGCAGCTGTCACTTCTGAGAGTCAAAATTTACTTAAATGTTGACTGTCAGAAGTCAGCTGTGAGCTGTCAGTCAGCACCAAAGAAGCCATGGGGCTACTCTATGGGTATTAAATTATTCTAACTTATATTATTAAGGAAATATATGATTTATTACGTCCCAAAAGTGGTTCTTTAATATTAATTAACTCATCTTAACTCAATTTTCCTTCCACCTCACCTTTTTTTTACTTTATCGCAATTTTATAGTTAGAGAAAGTATTGTGATCGCCAAAAAAAAATTGAACTCAAGATTTTGATTAATGTTTACGTTTCATGACCCCCCACCCCCGAATCCAAAAAAGTTGTTTTTGAATTTCCGTCTGTCTGTCTGTCTGTACCTTTGACTAGAGCCTAAACTATTTTACCAATCGAGCTAAAACTTGGTATCTAGGGTTTTCATAGGATCACCCCAAAGGGCTTTTGGAAAGGGATATCTAACCCTAAAATTAAAGAGTATTTTACTGAAAGACAAAAAGAAAAAAAAAACTATTTTCTCAAAATCGGCTCTAACGATTTTGATTTAATTTCATTTCTAAACATTTATAAATATTCCAAACAAAATGGCTACTCTCAATATTTCGGCAAAATAACTTTGAAGGTTTCGGTCTGATGCGTAAATTCCTATTTCTTTATCATATCTCCGTAACTCTTTGAGATATGAAATTACTTATCGTTGTAAATATGTAGGGCTATTTATAATACAAATCTTTTATTTGAAACATATTTTTATAAAACCAATAACTTTCAAGCTATATGCATATAAAATTTGCCATCTAGGCGTTGATTAAGATCACAAATAAAATGGCTATTTTCATTTTCCTATGAAAATGAATTTTAGGGTACTTTACGGAAGCGGAAATTTCCATATCTCCACAACTATTTGAGATACTAAATAACTTACCATTACAAAATTGTAGTACTATTAAAAATAAAAAACTTTTATTTGAAATATATTTTTACAAAACCAACAGTTTCTGAGATATTGGCAATCAATACAATTTTGTGAGCTTTAGTTGTGAAGATATACTACTTAAGTTTTAACGCAATAATTCTCCAATGCCATAGAGTAATTAAATATAAGTAAGTCTTTAAAAGTTTATATTGTTTTTCCTTAAACCTCTTAGGAGAAATGTTTGTACAACAATGATCTATATCCATTTTAGACTCAATAGTCAATATTTACATTTTTTATTATTCAAAATTTATAAATGAGGAATTTAATAACAATGCGATAGCATGAAGATTTGCAACACATAATAAAATGTCGAAAATTTTAAACTGAAGTCAAAATTTTAATACGAAGTGTTGACCCTTGTGGACCTAATATCGATATTTTTTATTGTTCCATACATACAAATGAGGACATTAATTCTTTAAAAACAAAATGATAAAATTTAAAAACGTGTCTCAAAAAAATATTTTACTTAAAGTATAGTGCAATTTATGCTTGGGTTTGCTAGTTTATATTATCTAGTTTCACATATTATATTAAGAGTTTTGAGTAAATATCTCCATTTTTCAAACAATTAGAGTGAGAAAGTCCGTGTGGAGTTACATACTTTTTTTTTAACCTGTCGTTTTGGTACCCTCCTGTAGTAGGCTAAGAAAATAAGCGTAATAACAGACTGGCACGTGGGGTGGGATGTAGGGAGGGGGGGGGGGTTTAGGTTGACGTACGATCAATAGTTTGGTTAGTCTTCTACGTGGGGGGTTCCCCTATCAACCCTCGCTCATTTCAAGAAAGTAAGACATCTCTATGTACCTCCTTTGGAAAATAATGACGTCTGTAGTTGATTGCTTTCTAGGGCTTACAAACTGTGCCCCAATTGGCTGTTCTTATTTCATCACGAGAGGGGATAGGGGGTTATTGGTACCATAAGGGGGGGGGGCAGGAGCTTCTCCTCCCCCCTCCCATAACCCCTTCACACCCTTCAGAAGACACTATGGGGTGTTAGGAAGGCAACATGGAGGCATCGATCCACGGTGGTCAGCATCCTGCGATTCAAAATGGCGGAAATATTCGTCCCTGAGGGTGGTATAAAAGGTTATGGTTGTGTTTTAACCCCTTGGTCGTTCTAGTACCCGTATATAAGATAAATAACTAATGAATGAGGAATTTGAAAGTTTTAAAGGGTGAAAATTGTCTCCTTCAACCATCAAAAACTACTTTCGAAAGTGATGAATATTTTCAATTTCATCATCAACCGAAAAGAAAATCTTATTATTAGGAACGTTAGGTCGATTATTGTTAAGTTAAGAATGGCTGGTTGGGCCAAAATGAATCAAATATTTCTCCAGAAGAAATATAGAGTTTATTTTAACTTTCTTTACAGGGTGATATCAACAGTTGTTGAATATCTGTCATGAGTATAGCAGCTTTAGATGAGAAACTTTTTAAATGAAGACAAAAAGTTGTCATTAAATTCCAGGACACCCTCGACAGATATTCAACAACTGTTATTATCAACATGTGAAGAAAATTAAACTCTATATTGCTATTGGAGAAATATTTGAATTGTTTTGACATAAAAACAACAAAAACACTGCCTTTAACTCGTCTCCCCTACAATCCCCCCTTAATACGGATTAATCATAATCATGTACTAATAACACAAAAGATTCCTATTGGTGGAAAGGAATATTTCGATAGGGCAACTTAAAAATTGATCGTAGTTTGACGAAATAAATTTGTTATTAAACGTCCCATAAAAAACAACTAAATAATAAAAGTGAAATTATTTGGGTTTTTGTTAATACTTGAGATATTTAGTATTTAATAGATGGTTCGGGTGACCTGGTAGTCTAGGGGTAAGGTGTCAGACTTCTATGCTGGCGGTCCGGGGTTCAATCCTCGGTCCCGGCAAAGATTTATCTGATTGCCAAACCCTTCCTTCACCTCTGACAAGACATCTTGTGAATGTGGGGAATGCCAGGTCGCCACCGTGGTTCGGATTCCACGTTAAACTGTAGGTCCTTCATTTCATCACACAATCACCCTACCATTACACATTAGCGTAAGTGCGTATAACCCGAACGGGTAGTAATACGCGGTGCTAATAATAATAATAATAATAATAATAATAATAATAGATGGTTCAAACATTTCAATAGTAGAAAATTGGACTCTTTCCATTGAAGATTGATATACTTTAACATTAAACGTCTTTTATCTATAAAAACAAATTATTTAGTTGACCTTTATTATTATTATTATTATTAGCACCACGTCTTACTACCCATTCGGGTTATACGCATTGGTTGACCTTGGTGGACCAAATGTTCGTGGGTTAAAACCCAGCTGAGATCAAAGAATTTTTCTTGATCGATAAAAATCCGTAGCACAGCTTTCTTCGGAGGAGAAGTAAAGCTATCGGTCTCATGTTGACTGTTGATTGTAGAAGATCTTTGGGAGGGTTTTGAAAATACCTTTAATGGAAAAACTGTTAGTTAATTTCACTATCACTCGTTAAAATTCTAGTGTGCTGATATAATCAGTCGGTTGAGAAAGTGCATGTTAAATACCTTAAATAAATAAGTAAAAAAATAAAATGTATATACGAAAACATATCTGAATTTATTTAAAATCCTTTAAATATTTCAGACCGATGAATTGGTTTTAAAAAAAAACGCCAAATCGAACCACATTTCACATTTAAATTGCTAGATGACATAATTTGGCATTTAATTGCTCATGTATAGAAACTTGAAAGATGCGTAAACCTTTTTGAATTTTTTTTTTATAAGCTTTGAGATATTTAAGTTTCATTAGAGGGTTGAAAAGATTTCCATTAGATAACAACTCAATTCACCTTGGTAAAAGGATATAATTTGTTATTGATTGTACTCCATTTCTTAAATTGTTTTGTTAAACACAAACCTATAAGCTTTTAAACATCTTTGAAATATTTAAGATTACAATAGATGGTTAGAGAGTTATGTTTATTAATATTTTCCTTTTTTTTCTGAAAATTTGATATAGTTTGTCATTAAGTACTATTATATCTGGGTGTAAAAGGTCGGGGTTTGGGGGAGTCCAGGCACCCCTGAAAAATTGACGTTTTCCCATAAAAAGGGTTCATACTTGCATTTAAAAGCTTAAATAATTTATTTTTTTTATAATATATTTTACTTTTAATATTAGATGTCACCAACCAAATACTAGCTATTTACTGTTTTAATATACATCTAAAAGATGCATTCCTTAAAACTTCTTACAATGTCAACATTTTAAGTAACAAATTGTTTCTTATAGACTACATCCGCAATGGTATATGACAACAATAAAAGGGTCTAAGAAAAAACAGTTACATATTTTCCGTTATCAACTGTAATAAGATTATATTTGAGAAATAAACCTCTCCCCTCAACCACCTATTTTTATATTTTTATGTAAAACATAATTAACACACTGGTAAGTTATTACGTCAACCCAATCTATTTAAAAAAATTAGTTTTCTACGCCGATAATTATTATACTAACTTCATCTACGACATTAAGAGGTCGATAGTTCATTGACAAACCTACAAAAGTACGCCACATATATCTATCTTGAGCTAGTTCTACCCAATCCACCTCATTAGACCCTATATCTATCTTGAGCTAGTTCTATCCAGTCCACCTCATTACACCCTATATCTATATTGAGTTAGATCCATCCAGTCCACCTCATTACACCCTATATTTATCTTGAGCTAGTTCTACCCAATCCACCTCATTAGACCCTATCCCTATCCTGAACTAGTTCTATCCAGTCCACCTCATTAGACCCTATCCCTATATTCAGCTAGTTCTATCCAGTCCACCTCATTACACCCATATCCCTATCTTGAAGTAGTTTTATCCAGTCCACCTCATTACACCCTATCCCTATCTTTAGCCAGTTCTACCCAGTACACCTCATTACACCCTATCCCTATCTTGAGCTAATTCTATCCAGTCCACCTCATTACAACCTATCCCTATCTTGAGCTAGTTCTATCCAGTCGATCTCATTACACCCTATATCTATCTTAAGCTAGTTCTGCCCAGTCCACCTCATTAGACCCTATCCCTATCTTGAGCTAGTTCTATCCAGTCCACCTCACTACACCCTAACTCTTTCAGGTAAATTCTAATGTTATCCTCCCATCTACGTCTAGGTCTTTCCAGTGGTCTCTTCACATTGGATTTGCCATTCAATAGCCTGAACATGGTTTTAATTTCCTTCATCCGCACTGCATATTCTACCCATCATAATTTGCGAAATTTAACTACCCTTAAAAGGATGATGATGAGTAAGGGTATGCAACTCATCATTATGTATGTAACCTCCTTAAATTCCCATTATCTTTCATCTTTTTATAACCAAATATTTTCACAATTACTTTGTTTTTCAACACCTTAAATTTATTCTCATCAGTTAATACACCAAATTCTGCTCATATGATCATTAAAACATTTTCTTCTTTATATCATACGCTACATTATTGAAAAAGTAAAAAGAATTGTACTATATTTTAAAATGGGATTCTACGCCATAACACCATGATGATTATATTATTATTTTACCTCCAATATTTTCCCTGCCTCCCCCCGCCCCCTCCACCGCGCTTAAAATACTTTCTGGATTCATCGGAGTAAATCCTCAAAATAAAGTAAAATATTACCACGGGGGGACAACACTGTTTTATTATGTCATATTCATACTTTATCAGTGGTTAAATACTTTGACAGCTAGGAAAAACTATCAGATCTACTTTCATGTAACCTTACTCCAAGCCACATGCTATGCAATCCCATTTGTTGAGCAGCTATCCCTTTTAGCAGTCAAAACTTTCATGACGAATAATTTATGGAACACCTTTAAATTCATAGATTTGAACGCGTTTTACTCGAGAACAAGATCTAAGTTGGATTTTACACCTAAACTCTGAATTTTATAGCAAGTACACTTTCGACCACCTTTGAGTATAATTGCCAACGGCCCTCATATGTGGCTGTGTGGCAATTTCAAATACAGAGGTTATGGCACCTTAAAGTTGATGGTACAACAGCGCCATTTTGGTTGAAAAGTGGTCTTTATAGGTAATTTACTCTATATCTCGGCAGATCCAGGTTCAATATCAATGTAGGATTATTGTAGGCACCTATAAGCATAATTGCCAATGGCCATCATATGTGGTTTCTTGACAAGATTTATAAAAACATTGTAACACCTTAAAATTATTGGTTGAAAAGTCGACTTTAAAGGTAATTTACTCGATAATTCCAGGAGAACGAGCGTTCACACTGTATAAAATAGGAAAATGTAAATTTTATTTGTAAATTGTTGCAAATTCACTTAAATTATTAATAAATATTTTGTTCCTAATTATTTAATTTCACTTATTTCTTTAATCTCAACTCTTTCTTTTTTCCTCGCTCTATGATTTTGTTTTGAACTGACACTCACCTAGTATTGCTATCTATGATTTTGTTTTGAACTAGATTCTCTCCTAGTTTCTTTTTCTTTTCTCATGTTGGCTAGAAACAGTTGATCATGGGTGTAACCTGTAGAGTCGCTATTCCGCCTGCTCTGAAAATGATGTATTTTGTGAATGAACGTAAAATTCAATATCAATAACTCATTATTATTTCGATGTTAACTAATAAGATTACAAGTATCGATTTAAAACCATGAATTCTAAAACAAACCAAGCATTAATAACAAAACACATTGTTTATGCTGGAACTAAAACAGTTTCGTTTAAACCAGGAACAAGGGTAAGCTTTAGGCCTACTTATTAATTAGTGATTATTAGGTAAGTTTGATAAATAGTATAACAAAATATGACACACACATCCACTATTTATAATAAGGTTTTTTTTAAACTCTTTTTTCGGCAAACATTGAAATCATTTTAATTATTTGCTCTTTTATAGTTTTTGATCAATAAAGCAAGCGTCTATAATTCGGACGTCAAAAGTTTGGATCGCAGAGAAAAAATATTATTTATAAAAATAACCACAGTAGTGTCAATATCAGAGAGATGGCCGCCCAAAAACGCACCTCAACCCTCGTTAAAAAAAAATTAAATTAAAATTGGAGACTTTTTCGTTGTTAGATTTTTGCCTTACTATATTCCTTTAGAATTTATGATATTTGGCAGCAAAAATACAATATGTACGTTATTTAACTAAGGAGATAATGTTTCTCTCTTAACAATAAGTTTACAAAAGTATCCCTTCAATGCTTATTTTTTATTTTTCGTATATGCACTGTATTTTCAAAAATCCTGACTGGGTTGATCCCCAATTAGTCCGAATTATCGTCGCTCAACTGTATCTATGAAAAGTGTCAGCTTTTGTTAACATAACTGTATATATGAATACGTAAAAGTATATCTAGTAACTATACTTGCTGTGAGATAAGATTCTTTCTATGAAAATTATATTTTACTTTAGCTAGTCTATTATAGATTAGAACTTTTTTTTAAAAAATAGATTAGCAGTAAACCACTCGTAAGATTTCCTAAAAAAACAACCGATATACAATCCTTGACAGTACAGTTGATTTATAGTATTAATTTAGTGATATCTCATCAAATGTTGGATGTTATCCGCTTGATGCCAGATTTTGTCCAATATTAATGAGTAGGTTTACCGACCCTTACTTTTTGTACTTGAAGATACTATTATTATTTTTATCGACACGTCTTACCACCCATTTGGTCTCGATACTTTTGCTATTATTATTTTATTAATATTCTTTTTTACACCACGTCTGACAACACATTCTGTTTATTTGTATACTTTCACTGATACAGGGATAAAAAGGGTGAAATTTAGAATCTCTGTACCAGTATTTGCTTGGAGGGTATAGTGGAAAACCTATGAAAGGAAAAAAGCAACAACATAAAGCCCTACATTTGGTCGAGATTCTAATGTTTACCAATAAATAGCTATGAACTTGTATTTTTTAGCACCACGTCTTACTACCTGTTCGGGTTATACGCTGAAGTACTAATTACGCTAATGAATTGGGAAGTTTGAATTTAGAGGAAGTGAACCTGCACTTGCATTGAGGGAGAGTGGAAAACCATTGAAAAACCACACCCAATTCACCCGACCGAGATTCAAACCTCGATCTCCCCGTTTTTGGCATTCGAGCTCAACATGACTAGCACGTCAGCCAACGAGGTGGGTAGCTATGAACCTATTGATTTCTCTTAGTGATGGAATTCTATCGAATAAAAACTATCAAATATTTCTATAGTAGGCCGATTAGACTATTGACCTAAGAACTTGATAATTTAAAGATCATTCAAATAAAATGTATTCAAATTCATTCACTTTGGTGTCGATCGATGGATAATCCTACTGCTTTGGTATTTTTTTTTAACTCGTATTTACACAAAATATCTTTATCAATTTTTGGGAAGCAGTAGGCCTACCGTGTTTATGCTGGTCATTAATTGCCCTTTCAGATTCACATGTATTCCTTGTTACCTTTTTTTATGGAAAATATTATTTTATTTATTTATTGGAGGTATTTAATGTGCACTTTCTTAGCCTAGTGATTATATCGTCACATTAGAATTTCATTGATCAAGAGTGAAAGGACCGACCAAATTTTGCCATCCGTGATTCTTTTACGTGCCACAACCGACATGGGACCGATAGCTCTACTTCTCCATACGAAGGGAGCTACACTGCGGATTTTTATTGTTCAAGACAAAATCCGCCGACCTCGGTTGGATTTGAACCCGCGAACATCGGGTCTTTAAGCGAACACTTTGCTCCAAGATCACCGAGGTTGACGGAAAATATTAATTATATTTTAAAAGAGGAACAAATAACTTAAGAATGAAATATAATGATCAATAGTAGGGAATACATTTGCTAGGACGTCAATCACTCAGCATAGAAGAAAACATAACTTTAATGATCAAATATCCCACTCTTATTTTAAGTTAACTTACAGTAGCCCCATGGCTTCTTTGTTGCTGACTGACAGATCACAGCTGAAGGCTTTGAAAAGTTACCAGACTGAATTATGTATCCCTACGCCGAACCATATGATCTTCAAAAACATGTGTTTAGCAGCTGTCACTTCTGACAGTCAACATTTAGGTATATACCTAAATTTTGACTGTCAGAAGTCAGCTGTGAGCTGTCAGTCAGCACCAAAGAAGCCACGGGGCTACTGTATATACAATTTGTGTAGGTTTTTCTAAATTGAATGATAACGTTGCTTTTATGATCAAATTTGTCATAATTTTATGAGGATATTTTTTTAAAGTAGGTACTTAATTTAATAGTCAAGGTTTTTGAACATATATATCTTAGCAACAACAGATTAATGCTTTTATATAATTAGTAGTTAGTGCTCATAACACTACACTGAATAAATAGTTGTGTTTGCACGGCACAATAAAGAGGCAATGAAGTCGATAATTAAACTTATTGTTTTTAATAATCAGATTAAATAACACTAGAGATTACAACACTAATAAATTTGACCATCAATCAGCAAGCCGAGAACAAATAGACGGTTAATTTCATTCGAATACAAAATACAAATCGTGCTCTTGGTAACTAGAGAATAAAAACTATCAAATGATTGTTCGATAGTTTGGAAAAAATAGTTTTCATCATTCACTATTTTTTGTTAGTTCCTTTTCGGCACCCTATGTCACTACCTGTTCAAGTTTTACTCGTATGTACTAATTACACCAATGAGTTACGGATAATGAAGGTTGAATTTAGAGGAAGTGTGCCCGCATTTGTGAGGTGTGAGAGTGGAAAACGACCCGACCAGGATTCGAACCTGGATCTCTCTGTCATCGCCAGAGTTGCACCTTAGACCATGGGGATACAGAAGCGGTTTTTATTAATGTGGCTATGCCTTTAATTACTAGTCTTATGTTGATACTTACAACAATAAACATTTATATTTAAAATTTTAAATCAACCAAATTTTGTCTAGATAGTTGTAAGCTATCTCATTGAAACTACACTTGGAGGATTTTTTAATGGTCTCTCGTTGCAAATTAACTAATTACTTGGATGGTACCGGCTTTGGTGGTGTAGTTAGATTAACGTGCTAGTTTTGTGTTGAGCTAGACTGCTGAGAACAGGAAGATTGAGGTTTGATTCTTGCTTGGGTGAACTGGGGGGGAGGGGGGGCCTTTCGTAAATGATTTTCACTCTCTCTCTCTCTCTTTATGCAGATGCGGGTTCACTTCTTCTATATTATTATTATTATTAGCATCGCGTCTTACTACCCGTTCGGGTTATACACACTCACGCTAATGTGTAATGGTAGGGTGATTGTAAGATGAAATGAAGGACCTACAGTTTAACGTGGAATCCGAACCACGGTGGAGACCTGGCATTCCTCACATTCACAAGATGTCTTGTCAGAGGTGAAGGAAGGGTTTGGTAATCAGATAAATCTTTGCCGGGACCGAGGATTGAACCCTGGCCGCCAGCATAGAAGTCTGACACCTTACCCCTAGACCACCAGGTCACCTTTCTTCTATATTAAACCTTCCCAATTTTTAACACATTAACGTAAATAGTACTTAAGCATATAATCTGAATGGGTAGTAAGACAAGGTGCTTAGTAGTACTTGGGCGATCACTTATCACATGAGTCTGCTTTGACTGTTCAATTTATGTTGGAAGAATCCTATGAAAAATAAAACACATAATTTACAGTCGGCATTGATAACATTTTGTTATATTATTAGTGTTTTATAGGTATTTATCATAATGTCTATCAAAAGTGACAGCTGCAGATCACATGACTTGATTTAAGATAAAAAGTTGAAACTATATTTCTTCAATTCTCAGACACCATCAATTGTAAGATGTACCTTAGCATTTCAGTAGTACCAACAGAAAAAAGGCTTTGATTCCAAGAAAATAAGTAAAAATAAAACACTAAAATATTCATGTCTAAGAAATATTTTTATTACAGATTTCCATTTACTAACAACAATAGTGTCTTATTAATCAGTAGGTATGTTATTCATCTCTTACTTCTGGATCAACATAAGTTTGATTATTATGAGTCGTCGTTATCTACATCTGATTCTTCTGAGTCGTCAATAAATACACCTGATTTTTCTAAGCCGTCGATAACTACACTTGATTCTTCAGAGCCGTCGATATCTGCATCTGATTCTTCTGAACCATCGATATTTGCATCTGATTCTTCTGAACCATCGATATCTGCATCTGATTCTTCTGAACCATCGATATCTGCATCTGATTCTTCTGAACCATCGATATCTGCATCTGATTCTTCTGAGCCATCGACATATGAACCTTATTCTTCTGAGCCATCAACATCTGCATCTGATTCTTCTGAGCCGTCGTTATCTCCATCTGATTCTTCTGAGTCATCAAGTTGGAAGAAACTGTGATTCTATAAGCCATTGATTATAAGACATACTCCGTTGTTAGAGACATTTAAATTGGGAAAAAAGTGTGTTTTAGAAACCAAGAAATATGCTAGATATGGTAATTTTTCTACCGTTCAGATAAGTTTTATTTTTATTTTGGACCACGTCTTAGTACCCGTTCGGGTTGTACGCCTAGTACTAATTACGCTACTGTATTAGAATTGGGAAGGTTAAATTTAGAGGAGGTGAACCCGCATTTGCATGGAAAACCATTTAGGAAAAAACCAACCCGAGTTCACCTAATCAAGATTTTTAACCTCCATCTCGCCGGGCAGTCTGGCTCGACACGAAACTAGTGTGTTGGCCAACTACAGCGTCGAGGCGGGTCTTCAGATAAGGTACCTTATGAAAGTAGGACAGTACATAAGTAACACAATCCTAGCTATTATAATATAAACTTATCATATCTAGTTGCTTCGTTGGTATTATAAAAGCAATATTGTTGAAATAATTACTACATATCAAAGCTTAGTTTCAACTATAAATTTTAATAACAGGGTTAAGTTACAACCAGATCATAAATCTGTAATTAGGAACACTTTTGTTTTGAGAGTATAGTCCATTGTTTATATATTTATATTTCTGCCTACTACACGATTATTTATTAAGCTTTACTGGATATAGTATCATGATAAAACATTATAACCTATTGTTGTTTGTGTGTGTACTTTGAAATCTACTTTAAACAACCAAATCACAGTTAAGAGGTGTGTTTTTTTTATCAAATAAGTACTTCATTTACAACTATATTGGTTTCCATCGTTGGATTTTAAACTTTTAAAATACTCTTTTATTTCACTTCGAGTCAAGTTGATATATTGCATTCATTTGTATTGGTTGTAAAGTTCGGATCAAGTACACCTTGTTTGAATTGGTTTGGTTGAAAATAATAAGCGTGATTAAGTTAGATTAAAGTTAATAACTTGTTTTTATCAAAAACATATATTTAAAAAAAATAATCCTTTAAAAATGATTTAGTCGTTTATCAAAGATATTCTGTCACATCTGTTTTCGGTAACAAATGAGTCGCCTCGATGGAACGTTCGAAACGTTTTCGAAGTTTAAATTTTACCTTGAAAGAGAAACTTACTCTGGTAGATTTAGTATCGAAACGTGTATCTATCATAGGGAATAAAAAAATCAACGTCGCCGCTTTGAGGGCGAAAAAGGAGGCTTGGAAAGAGATACTTCAAGAGTTCAACTCTCAACCGTTTGGGGTCAAACGGAACGTCAAGCAGATTAAGATATTGTACGAAAATATCAAACAGAAGGCGAAGAGACACTTCACCGTCGGTCGGCGGTCGAACGCCGCCGCCAAGTTCGATCTTGTCGGCGAAAAACTGCTGGCACTCTTTAAAAATGGCTTGGAGAGTAATTTATATGACCAAGAATGTGAAAACTTAAGTAAGTTCCTGTTAATCATTTGCTCGGACTAATTTTTTTATTTATTTTTTTAGTGTTATCTGGGGGCTGGGACAAGCTCTTAGGACGTCTGGTTCTAGCTGTATTACCTACCTAAGTTAGGTGTTATCTGGGTATTAGACGGGCTCTTAAGAAACGTTCTTAATTTATTGGTCCCAAGAACCTATATATACCCACTCATGTCTTGCCTGCAAGATCTACATTTGAAGTCCTAAATTCTATTAACGTAGGTAGAAGGGTTGACTACAAGTTAAAGGAGCTATGGATCTATTTGCAGCTCGGCCGATGAACATTTTTACTATTTGAATAGCAGGATGAATTTAGTTACAATTAATAATTATCCAGGTTGTCAGGGCTAGAAATTTAATTTTGAGCTCGCTCTCTAGTGTTAAGTAGTATTTTGTGCACAGCATCTTGGTAACCTTTTAGGCCGATTAAATGTATTTGAAATGAAGCTATAATTAAGAATAAATGTATCCACATTTTCTTTTGTAGAGAGGGAGTGGAACACCATTTAAGATTTTTAAAAAAACGCCCTCAGTGCGCCAGGCCGAGATTGTTAGTCCTGATATTCTCATCACTGGCAATCTTGTATATTTCAGTTGTAACGGCATCACGCCCAGACTATCGAGCCGAACCTTGGACTGAATCCAGAAGAGACGAGCTTTGTCTCTACCTGCAGAAAATTTTTCCCGCGGTCCGACCCATGAACATTCCTGGGATCTTGATTTTGCTTCATAAAGTGGTTTACTGCAATGTTTCACACACACATACATACACAGGACAGGGAAAAATCAAAGTTGGTTTCTATGTCATATATTTATTTATATTTTGCAATAAAGAAAAAAAAAATACAATACAGACTATTGTGGCAAACATAATTGTACAAAAGGTGATTGGAATATATCGAAAATAATCTGCTTTGCTACCTTAAATTTTAAGAAACCATTGGTCAATACAAAAACTCCACTAGATTGTCACCAATTGATTCTGAACATTTAATTAATTTGATTGGACCAAAAGAGTAAATATTTAGTTCACATTTAAGTTAACAGGGTGTCTACCATCTGGGAAAAATCAGGGAAAATGGGAATTAGGCGGGAGTTTAAAGTGATCGGGAATAAACTGGAATAAGTCGGGAATTTGGTAAATTACAATCAAAATATGAGAAAAATGTTGTTTTACTCAAAATCTTATATATCTCATAATCGGTAAATAATAATGTTATTAAATTGTAGTTTTTTTTGTTTGTAGCTGTGTAATATATTTTATAATTCTTAGTAAAAAAAGATTATTAGAAGAATGAGGGGGGGGGGGGG
>CABFVZ010001065.1:9916-21952 GCA_902151445.1 Timema monikensis | reverse complement strand
GGGGGGGGAGGAGTTAGAAGGATGTGACATACTTTTTAGTCGGGAATTTTTGGAAATGATCAGGGGAAAAGTGGAGGATTTCATTGGTCAAGTCGAGTAGACGCCCTGATTTAAGTATTTTAATGTGCACTTTCTCAATCGACTGATTATATCAGCACACAAGAATGTATATGAGCAAGCGCTAAAGATCATACCAATTTTGCTGGGAAAGGTATTTTCTTATACTCCACAATCGACATAGAACCGACAGCCATACTTACCATACGAAGGAAGTTGTGCTACGGATTTTTATCACCCAAGAAAAATTTATCGACCCTGGTTGGGTTTGAACACATAAGCGTCGAGTCCAGAGGTGAGCGCACTTCACCCAAAGACCACTGAGGTTGACCACACTTAAAAGTAGCCTTTAGTGTCCACGTAAGACTCGCAATAACATTACTTTTCTTAGTTATCTGCGACACTAGTGCCTGACGTTCATGGAGCTTCATTAGAATCGTTGGAACATTATATCATACAGGTAAGGGCTCTCCACTTTATAATGTGACACTAAAAACAAGACTAATAAAAAAAAAACTCAAGCCCACATGAAAAATTTCCCCCACCACTTTGTTGAATGTGTTTTAATGATAAACGAAAAAATTTAAAGTTGCATGTGCATAATTCGAGATTCACTTCACGGCATCGTCCAATGAGTTATGAGTCAAGCCTTGTAACATCCTTTTCTGTTCATCTAAAACACTTGACACTCAATGTTTCGCTGTAAGCGCTCCCCCGAACATGCGACAGGTGTTCTACAACCCATATTCATGCTCGCAAAATGGTTTGGCTCGATAGTCTGGATGCCCCTTTCGACCATGATCATCGATGTTGGTAGGGTTAAGTTAATATGATCTGTGTTATTTTGAAAGGTCGTGTTAAATACATGATAAGCTTTCACTTTTGTAAAACTTCCCATCAGATGTCCCGGAAGCGGCATTAGAGACGTCCCAAGAAGTGTCTTCCAGCAGCTCGTTTGTGCTACTCGAGGATGAACAGTATTGGTGTGAGCAGGAGGACATGATGGCTGTGAGTCAACCCTAACTTTGTTACAATATGATAGTCAGGGTTTGGCCAAACTGACGAGCGAGCCCGTGATTAGCAGATAGCTCTTCGATAGTTGTTGACGAGGAGGCAAAGGTTTGAATATTGCCTCAGTGAACTAAGGGTGGTTTTTGGCAAGTGATTTATTGTTGTGGTTTTCTCATCCTCTCTCCACGCTAATGGTGATTATTATTTGTAAAGGACTATTATTATTATAATTTTGGAGTATTTTAACATATGAGTTGTGTATGTATGTATGTATGTGTATATATATATATAATGATCTTACCAATTAAATTAGACCGTTAGTAGCAAGTGTGCTAAACCTATCGATAATAATAAAAATGTCAAAATGAGAAGCTTTCCTAGCACTCAATGAACCAACATACAATAATATTGTCAGTGCCTGTAAACTAGAATGTTCCAGCTCAAGCGTGTGAGTTGAAAGACAGACCCGGCTCTATCGTTCAAGCGCTTGCACTTGGTCGCTCCAGTGTGGCCACTTCTCATTACAACCAATATGTTCTATTTTATATTTTAGTCACTCACACGCTTACTCACCCAGTCTGGCACTGCCTAGACAACCGAAATATCACCAACCAAATGTTGCTTTTAGGTTAAATATTGACGATACCTTTAACAGTACACGATTTTTTTGTTTGTTGTAATGAACACAAAACTCTATTGATCATATATTTGCAACTATTGTGAGTTACAAAATAGCTGATCATTGTACACACTACATTTTACTACCCATTCAGATTAAATACTTATGTACTAGTTACGCTAATTGTGTTGGTGATTAGAAAGGTTATAGTCAGAGAAAGTGTACCTGCGTGTGTGTGTGTGTGTGTGTGTGTGTGGAGGGAGAGTAGAAAACCAGTTTGGGAAAAACACCCTCAGTACACCCGACTGAGATTCGAACCTCAATATCTCCGTTATCGGCAGTCTAGTTTATTGTGAGAGTAGCGCGTTAGACCGCACGGCCACCGAAATTGTATAGTTGTAGGACTATTCAAAATAAATAACTTTTATTTGCTCAGTAGAGGAATGTGATGCTCTTTTTTTTTTCATAATGTTTTTGCAATAAGTTATATTATTACATTTCACAAATCTTATGTTTTTAAGTACGTACCTATATGTATTTTTAAATAAAGGAGAGAGTCTTTGCTGTACACCCCTTACAATTTATATTTAGTTTGGGGCTGCATACAATTTCAAAAATTCATCTAAATATAGAGTTGAAAATGTTAACAATTGCAATATGAGAAAGTAGAAAAAGACTTATACTTCTTACACATTTTTACTAAAGATAAATTGTTGTTACTTTTTTCAGATGAGACCGATAAAAATTGAAGATTGGACCGAACCGGCCGAGAGTTCCGCATCCGACACGGTAATGCTGAGGAATGCGGCACCTCTTTCGATGACGAGCGACGAGTCTTTTTCAACAATAGACCTTCAGCCTCAACCTGGTCTAGCTTTGCTAAGACGCCTAACTTCCTACGGCGAGCAAATGACCACTTCTACCACCAGACTTTGAACCGGTTCTTTAACCTTATGATCTGAAACCTCTCCTTCTTGATCGACTATACTGCTGATAATGGAGAGCCCAAGGTTCGAAACCTGTTTGGGTGTATCGAGGTTGTTTTTCCACTTTCGACTCAAGTTTGGATACACATCCTTTAAATTGCACCTTCCTTGTATCCCAAACACATTATTGTAAATTATTACATACACGAATAACCTGAATGAGTATTAAGACGCAGTTCTAAAAAAAAAGGTAGTAGACTCAAGTTTTACTTAAAGGTGAGACGCCCAAATATTTGAATTCCTGAAATCCTATAGTATTGATAGATTATAGATTTTTAAAAAGTCTAAAAAAAAAAAAATCTCAATACAATTTACGAAGGCTTTGACTTTAAAAGAAATCGGTAAGAGAAACTAAATATAGAGCTGTGTGGTTGGAAGGAGAAAATTGTATTATAATTTAATTTTTTTTTTTACATCCATTACTATTTCAAGCCTGGGTTAAGTTTTTTTTTTTCTTTTCTAGCCATATATTTTCCACTACCGGCTTTGCTAGGTCTTTTAATCCAACTTAAGACTAGGGCAGGCACAACATCCAGTTCCCCAGCCAATTTATCACTTTTAAAAGGGGTAAACTCACATTTCACGAATTATACATTTTTTTTCAGCCATGCCTGGAATATGGATCTGGAAGCCTTAACTCAGTATTATTATTACTATTATTATTATTATTATTATTATTAGTTCATTCAGTAGACAGACACACTACTGACTGAGCAAAGCTGTCTGATTATTAGAACAAATATTATTTTAGATTTTTTTTTTAAGTGGGTCAAACGTTATCTTTTGGATTTTTTTTTATAAAGGAGAAGAGTTATGTATTAAAAATTAAAATATTACACTAATGGCTTGAAATATTTTATAAGCTATTGTTACATATTACTCACATTAAATTGTAAAGTAATATAAACTCATGTTTCATCGGTGTATTCAATGTATCTAAATGTTAATAAAAAAGTACAATTTGTTTTTCAAAACAATCATATATTTATTAACTTGTCAAATCAAATAACAAATGGTGTAAAATGACTATCTAAACGTGAGGTTTGAACATGAAACCTTTGGCTTTCAGTTACCAACGTTTTATTACAAAGTCAAAAGATATTTATGTTGTAGGTGCAAATTTTAGAGAAATGTTTTCATTTCATGCTTTAATACTGTTAAATAATTTGATATTATAATTAATGCTCATGTAATCTGCAGACCACATGTATGTATGTATGAATATATGAAAGTAGTTCTTTTAACGTTACTAACAGTCAGATAAGGTTTTTCCTGTTAAAATTGGATTGTAACTTTTCTAGTTGTTATATAAAGTTCTTCCTATTAACATTGGACTGTGGTAACTTTTCTAGCTGTCAGATAAGGTTCTTCCTATGAACATTGGACTATAGTAACTTTTCTAGCTGTCAGATAAGGTTCTTCCTGTGAACATTGGACTATATTAACTTTTCTAGCTGTCAGATAAGGTTCTTCCTATGAACATTGGACTATAGTAACTTTTCTAGCTGTCAGATAAGGTTCTTCCTATGAACATTGGACTATATTAACTTTTCTAGCTGTCAGATAAGGTTCTTCCTGTGAACATTGGACTATAGTAACTTTTCTAGCTGTCAGATAAGGTTCTTCCTATGAACATAGGACTGTAGTAGCTTTTATAGGCATGGTCTAACGCATTACTCTCGAAATAGACAAGACTACTAATGAAAGGGAGATCATGGTTCTATCCCAGTCAGATGTATTAAAGGTTATTTTTACAAACATATTTTTCCACTCTACCACCACACAAATGCGGGTACACTTCTAAATATAACCTTCCTAAAATTGTCAGGGTAATTAGGACATAACCCAGGGCTTACCAAACTTTTTTTAGATCGCACCACCCTTTACATGTCGGACTTTCCTTGCAATACCCCTGTACCCAATATTTTCAAGGAGCATTAGAATCCGCAACTCATATGAGGGGAGCGCTTTCAAAAGAAAAAAAAAAGTGTTTTCTTATAATATTTATTCCATTATTTAAAATATCTACTGTACGGGTACATGTATTGAAAATTTGCATGTTGTATCTCACTAAACATTTTAATTAGAGTAGGTGACCTGGTGGTCTAGGGGTAAGGTGTCAGACTTCTATGCTGGCGGCCGGGGTTCAATCCTCGGCCCCGGCACAGATTTATCTGATTTCCAAACCCTTCCTTCACCTCTGACAAGAATTCTTGTGAATGTGGGGAATGCCAGGCCTCCACCGTGGTTCGGATCCCACGTTAAACTGTAGGTCCTTCATTTCATCTCACAATCACCCTACCGTTACACATCAACGTAAGTGCGTATAGCCCGAATGGGTAGTAAGACTCGGTGATAATAATAATAATAATAATTTTAAGTAGAGCACCGTAAAAAAAGACGAGACGCGATAAAGTGAAAAGTTGCCATACAAAGATGGAATCAAGTACTCTTTCCTTTGATAGTTTTTTAGATATAATTTACAATGTTTTTGAAAAGCGAAATAAGACGAGATAACACCACTTTAAAAAAAAAAAAACTTTGAATAGATACGAAATTAAGAAGAAATTAACCAGAATTGTTGACTAAGCTATAATTTGACTAGTGTTTTGTTGTAGTGTAAGCTAACTTTAGGCTACAAATTGGTGAATAATGCTGACAAACTTGACAAAGAATTTTTAAAGCCAATATTATAAGGTTTCAATAATACAGCTTTATTTTAAATACATTGTCTCAATATGTAGATAATTCTTAAACACCTCAGATTACATGTAATTTTGAATAAACACGAAATAACACCACCAAAAAATGAGATTTAAAACACTAAATTTAACTTAAAAAATACAATTTTTTACGGGGCCTTATTTATAGGTCTTTCAATTTGTTTGTTTTATTAACATTTGAAGTCCTCCAAATTTTGTTTGGTCAATCAAATGATGTATCATCATTATTTTTAAATAGGATTTTGGTTGAAAGAAGCTTTTGGAAATACAAATATATTTTATTGAGGTCAACATTGATAATAATTTACTATATTATTAATGTTTAATAATAATAATATTTAGCACCGCGTCTTACTACCCGTTCGGGTTATACTCTTTAAGTACTAATTACACTAATGGATTAGGAATTGGGAAGGTTGAATTAGAGGAAGTAAACCCGCATTTGCGTGGAGGGAGAGTGGAAAACCATTTAGGAAAAACCACCCCCAGTTCACCCGACCGAGATTCGAACCTCGATCTCCCCGTCCTCAGCAGTCGAACTCAACACGAAACTAGCGCGTTAGCCTACTACGCCACCGAGGCGGGTGATTAATGCTATTTTATAGGTGTCTATCTTCTCTCATCTTCATATTCTATATTAATACAATGAAGACTTTGTATGTCATATTTACCACACGCAGAGGAATTAAATTTAAAAATTATCAGCACCTTTGTACAAACACATACACAAAGTCAGAATATAAAAAAAATAGATTTTTATAAAGTAATTAAAAACTGGGTTTGAAAAAATAAAACCAAGAGTTGTTTAAACATAAATTATAATATAAGGCCTAGCCTACTTTAACCCTAAAAGGTATAAGGCTTACCTAATTGGTTCCACTATGGTGTATCTTACAAGATAGGGTCATAGTGTAATCAGTCAAGGTAAGACTGATACCTTTTAGGGAAAATGGAGTGTAACAGTCGATCCTTTTAGTTTCAAATCAAAAGAAGAGGTTTATCACACTGGGAAACCGATAAGTTTATTTTCTCAGCAGTTTAAATTAGGAGAGAAAAAATAAATAATTAAAGTACCATTTTGATAAAAAAAAAAATGAGGCAGTAGGCTATAATCCACCCCAGCTATGATGGCCAAATACAAACAGAGCGTTCTTTAGGCAGTAGGCTATAATCCACGCCAGCTATGATGGCCAAATACAAACAGAGCGTTCTTTAGGCAGTAGGCTATAATCCACGCCAGCTCTGATGGCCAAATACAAACAGAGCGTTCTTTGGGCGGTTGCAAGCAAACACATCAAGTTGTCGGATCACGCACCGGTTATTCCACGAAGCAATTCCGGAATAGTGGAATAATATCTGAAAGTTGTATTGTAGCGAACTAATTTTAGGAATTACAGTAGCCCCAAGGCTTCTTTGGTGCTGACTGACTGCTTTGAAAAGTTACCAGACCAAATTATGTATCCCTACGCCGAACCATATGATCTACAAAAACATGTGTTTAGTAGCTGTCACTTCTGACGGTCAAAATTTAGGTATATACCTAAATGTTGATTGTCAGAAGTCAGCTGTGAGCTGTCAGCACCAAAGAAGCCACGGGGCTACTGTAGATATATAACGCTACTCGTCAAAATTGCATAACATTCATGGTGAGCATTGTAGTAAACAATTATTATTAGCACCGCGTCTTACTACCCGTTCGGGTTATACGCACTTACGCTAATGTGTAATGGTAGAGTGATTGTGAGATGAAATTCAATCACCCTACCATTACACATTAGCGTAAGTGCGTATAACCCGAACGGGTAGTAAGACGCGGTGCTAATAATAATAATAATTTATCTCCACTGTGTCGAGATAAGTATGCAACTGAAATACAAGGGATATTCCAAAAATTTAGGCAAATGCTAAAAACTTAAGAATCTTTAGGCATTTAAGGTGGGCGAGCGAGAAAAAGGTATGTTTTTGGGGTTTCTATATCAAAACTTTTTTTTTAGCCAAAATAAATCAAATATTCCTTCTCTACAGACAAAGAGTTTAATTTTATACACATGGTGATATCAACAGTTGTTGAATATCTGTCATGAGCATAGCGACGGTAGATAAGAAACTTTTTAAATGAAGAGAAAAAGTTGTCATTAAATTCCAGGACACCCTTGACAGATATTCAACAACTGTTGATAACACCGTGTGAAGAAAATTAAACTCATAGTTTCAACTGGAACAATATTTAATTTATTTTGACAACAAAAATAAGTTTTGATATAAACACTGAAAAAAACATTGGCATTTTATCACCTTCTTTACATCCCCACCTTAACTCTGATGGAAATATTTTGAAGTATGTGAATATAAGACCAATTCACGGGTTTTTGGAGAAACCAAATTCGAGAAGGAAAAAAAACTCCTATATTCAAAGAAGTTTGTTTCTTTAGAAAAAAAAATGAAAGTGTTGTTTGTTTTAGCTGTTGAGTGGGTACCCGTTTGTATCGAAGACTTTGCGTGAGGCTGGTAAACCACAGGACCAGCGTCGCCATCACTGTTGTGGGGTCACGCTGCAGAACGAGGGGATAGGATATCAGGACCTCAACCAGCTCATAAAGGACCCTTGCGATCTGGAGTTCACGATAGGTAAATATTAATAATATTATTATTATTTAGCACAGCGTCTTACTACCCGTTCGGGTTATATGCTTTAAGTACCAATTACAATAATGGATTAGGAGTTGGAAAGGTTGAATTAGAAGAAGTGAACCCGCATTGGCGTGGAGGGGGAGTGGAAAACTATTTAGGAAAAACCACTCCCAGTTCACTCGACCGAGATTCGAACTTCGATCGCCTCGTCCTCAGCAGTTGAGCTCAACACGACTAGCGCGTTAGCCAACTACGCCACCGAGGCGGGTTGATAGGTAAATAAATGGTACACCACATCGCACATTCCTTCTCGCTCATTTATCTAAATTGTACTTAAAACTCATAAGATATGTTAAAGGAAATCATATACACTGTTACAGAAACATAATTGTTCTTTGGATTTTCACTTCTATATTTCCCAAAGCTCATATTTAATATTAAGAAAAAGGCTTAGCCATTGCGTCTTACTACCTATTCAGGTTATACGCATATATGATAATTACTTTAATGGGGTAGGGATGAGGAAGGAAGTATTTTAGAAGTAATCTACCCGCATTTGCCTGGAATGAGAGAGGGAAACCGTTTAGAAATAAACCACCCTACATATACCTGACCGAGAGTTGAACCCTGGTCTCACCTTCGTAACTGGCCAAACTCTATCTAACACGGTAGTTATGCCTTACACCAGAGGTGGCGAAAAAAGTCAGTTTCGATTCATCGGTCGACTGCGGTCGCTAGTTCAGTCGACCGATTAAAAAAGATTGCGAGAAAGAAAATTAAAGAGCTGTTTTGCAGATTTTTACCCGCCTTGGTGGCGTAGTTGGCTAACGCGTTTGTCGTGTTGAGCTCAACTGCTGAGGACGGGAAGATCGAGGTTCGAATCTCGGTCGGGTGAACTGGGGGTGGTTTTTCCTACATGGTTTTCCACTCTCCCTCAACGCAAATGCGGGTTCACTTCCTCTAATTCAACCTTCCCAATTCCTAATCCATTAGCGTAATTAGTACTTAAAGTGTATAACCCGAACTGGTAGTAAGACGCGGTGCTAAATTTAAATTTGCAGATTTTTCTCAGCCCAACATAAGATCAAAATATCGAAGCTCTCTGACCGATAACTATTTACAATCCTGCCTTCGTATATGACAGAGTAAGTTCCTTTGAGTGAAAGGGCTATAAGTTCTTATAGACAATAAAATGTTACTATTATAACACAAAATGGGTTATTAATTTTTTATCGATGAAACAAACAATATAAGCCTATGGTTTCATAGTTCAGTATATTGTAAAGGATTTTACTTATCTGAAATAGATACCTAGATCAAAAAGTTTGGCCACAGAAGTGAGTTGAAAAATATTGATTTTATCAAATATATTTCAAATAAAAGTTGTTCGATTTTTAATATAACCACAATTTTGCAATGAAAAGTTATTTCGTGTCTCAAAATTTCCGCTTATATAAAGTACCCGTGATGTCATTTTCATGGAAAAAATCATTTTAAGAAAAATCTGTTGTTTTTAGGTTGACTACCCTTAGTATAAGGGTTGGATGGATTGTTCAAAAAAAAAAAAGATATAAGAAATTAATGAAAACCATAGATACCAAGTTTTAGCCTTTTCCGGTAAAATGATTCTGGCCCTTGTTCAAGATACAATCGGAATTTAAAAAAATACACTTTTTTGGGTTCATGTTGTCATAAAACTTTAATATCCCAAAAATAGCATTAGATTAATTCTTTATAATCACAATACTCAATCTGAAGGTTTGAGAGAGAGTAAAAAAAAAAAATTATACAGGAAATTCACAGAAAATTCATTTAAGTAAATTCTGGTATTGAATGATGTTATGCGCCAAGTTTGCTGGTAAGGAATTTTATGAGGCAAGATCGTCATACTAGTAATAATAATAATTATGATAGGATGAGTAGATGACTGCCTCAGTAGTCGAGTGGTCAGAGTTCTTGGCTACAGATCCAGAAGTACCGGGTTCGGTCTTCGGCACCTTCAATAATTATCTTTCAAGCAGTGAGTTTGGAACGAGGTCAAATCGGACTTGAGAGGACAAATTAGAAGCTACTTAAATAAAGAAGTATCTGCTCCAGTTTAGAATACTGTTGACCACATGGTACCATAAATTCCTTTATGAATTACATTGTTTTTATAATAATTGTAAGCATATATTTCATAACTTACATTTGCTTGCAATCAATAATCAGAATTGGTGACCTGGTGGTCTAGGGGTAAAGTGTCGGACTTCTGTGCTGGGGAGTCCCGGAACAGATTTATCTGATTACCAAACCCTTCCTTCACCTCTGACAAGACGTGTATTAATCAGAACTTGTGAATGTGGGGAATGCCAGGCCTCCACCGTGGTTCGGATCCCACGTTAAACTGTAGGTCCTCCATTTCATCTCACAATCACCCTACCATTACACATTAGGGTAAGTGCGTACTAACCCAAACGGGTAGTAAGACGCGGTGGTAATAATAATAATAATAATAATAATCAGAATTAATCAGTGAACCTCCACTATTTATATTCTGTTATTCTTATTCCCTCTTATGTTAAAATTTTGTTTCCAATATTCCAGATTTGAAAATAAAATGCATGAGTCAGATTCTCAAAATAATCGATTCAACTCGTCTATCCAAAATAAAGTATAGTTTAAAAAAAATGTTTGAACCCTTGAATATAAAATATCCTTAAGGATTTAAGTATTTAGGATTTCCATCTTTATTGTTTTTTTTTTGTTTTTTTTAAGAATTGATGAAGGTGGAAGCGCCAGAAGACTATGAGAAGGAGTCGTGGCAGATGAACGAAGAGGAGAAACTAGGGGCCGTGCCTGCGCTCCGCGAGGAGGGAAACAGGCTTTACAGGGGTAGAGACTACGTGGCCGCCGCCAGCAAGTATGCGCAGGCCATAGGCCTTCTGGAACAGTTGATGCTCAGGTGAAATATTAATTTATCTACGCCGATTCGGTGGACGATTGCTCCAAGTCGGTGATGCTCTCGCAATAGACTGTACTGCTGATGACGGAGAGATCGGGGTTTTAATCCTGGTCGGGTGTACTGAGTGTGGCTTTTTCCCCTAAATGATTTCACACTCTCTCTCTACACAAATACCAGTACATTTCCTCTAAATTCAACCTTCAGACTCCTTAATTTATTAGTGTAATTCATTTATTAAAAATATTGGCCAGAAAAAACTAACTAAAACGTTAATAATCTTTGGGATGAACCCTTCGTTCACTCTGAAAGATAAAAACCAAACTTACCTTCCTTTGTTGCACTATGGTGTGGGCTATAGGAAAATCCCATAGCTTAAACAGTCGAGGAAAGACTGTTAACTATATAGATAACAAACTTGTCTTACTTGATTTCACCTATTGAAGACCCAGATATTACACATCAATTTTTTACTTACAATTTTATAATTTTCTTATTTTTTTATTAGATCCATTTACAATAAAAATATCTTTAAAAAAATGACTGAATAATTAAGGATATATGGAAGAAAAAAAGGAAATGTGGATAGAAAACGTAAAAGGAACAAACACAATATGGCTTTTACAATGAAAAGACGAATACAGTTCACACTTTACACTGCTGTCACTGGACAAAGAGGTAATGACTGCCTCTTTTAAGAAAATCGATCGTCACCGCCCAATCCCCCGACCTAGGTTTCATTCTATCGAAACTCATCAGGGAGGAGCGTGAAACGCAGTGTAAAGTGCAAACTGTGTTCTTTTCATTGTAACAGCCATCTTGTGTTTGTCCACCTTTTATATGTTTCTATCCATCTTTCCTATACCTTCTTCCAAATATAATACAATTAGCTCATAAAGCGAAAAGAGGTTTTCCTTATTGAGTTATATCATTAAAAAACATTGATTATCTAATTCTTTTATCATGATAATCTCTTAGTACTTGTCACATCATTTTGTTGGTGTTCACTTTTACATGTTTTTAGCTTTGAAATTGATTTTTAAACTATAAATAGTTTATTCAAAATAG
>CABFVZ010001064.1:152262-251607 GCA_902151445.1 Timema monikensis | reverse complement strand
CCCTCTTCAACATTGGGACACCACTCTCAGGGGTGGTGGGGGGAGGATGGGGGGTGGAGGGAATCTTGTCCAAGGTAGACATCTAGTCATGTAAGCAAATTCTCTCGTAGATTATTAACGTCTGGTACATATAAGTCATGTGTGTGTTCCCTAGGTCATTATTTCTAGCATGTTTTCTAGATGGTTAACATGAAAGTTAATTGTTCCTAGGATGGTGGGCTTGAAGAAATAGTAGCTTCGAATGGGGATAGTGTTTGAGGGTAGTCATTATTTGCCTGCCAGTTTTTCTGAATCAGATAGGGTCTGAGGTCATTGTAATTTACACTTAGTAGTTTATTTATGTACATCTTGCTTGTTAAACATCTTATTTTGTAATTAAATTTTTTTTTTCATTATAAAAGATTTATAATATTTTAATATTTATACTATGCCAAAACAATGATTAGGTTTTGTATTTCTGTATACCCTATGGCTCATAAAGCATTCCTTTCTATTAATAACATCTGTTAAACTTTATCTAGAGAATAAATATGGTATGAGTGGTAAATAATATCCGAGAAGTTTAGAAACAGTGTAGGTGTACTAGCTCAGCATTTAATTGAATCATGCTGCCTAGAACCTACCCTTGTAATATACGTTATTATTTATTTATATTTCACTCCCTATTCTACTGTTAGCTTTTGAGATTAGTCGTTGAGACTGGGCTGAGGCAATCAGACTAGGGATGGGTGCACAATTTTCGAAAAGATTATCCTGACCTATGGTGATGGTATCTTTTATAACAAAATCAAAGCAAATAAAGTATGTCAGATACATATCCCCTCTTACCTTGCCATAAAGAGTTTTGAAAGTTTCTGCAATTTCCAGTCTTTGGACAACTCCCCTCTTTGAGATAACGTCAATGATAGTTTGTTCATCAGTGCCAAAGCCTTTCATGGCAGCGCGGAGGGTTCCGGCGTCTGCTTCTGGGTCAAATGGTTCTGCATCGAAGACTGTGGGTGTGCACTGAAAGGAGAGTAGTCAAATGAGAATTCAGATCTTTAAAACAAAGTCTAACTTTTGTCTAAATGTTAATTATTACTCCTAAATTTTTAGTGGTAGGCCCACATTCTGTGACAGTACAAGTTTACCTCAAAAAACTATAAAATCTTGAACGACAAAGTGTTTGAAGAAAATGCAATCGTATATATGAGGAAAAAAAAGTCACTCATGGCATTTATTCTTTGCTAGGCCCCAATTTCAAGTTAACAGCTCTCGTGTGAATTTACAATGTGGAAACAAATGCCTTTTCTGTAAGTCTACATTATATTTGTGTTTAAAAGCTGCATAGTTATAAGAAATTGTTAACATGCAAACATAATACTGTTGTAAAAAAATAGGACTAGGCCCTATGCTACTACTATTACTGTAGCCTATCAAATATTATTATTCACCTACAAAGTATTGATAATTTTTTAAGTGTGGGTTGTTTGGCATAAGCTTTAATTTTAACAAAACTTGTTTACAACAGATTTAAGACTGCCAATAATTAGTTTGTTTTGATAGGCAAGAGTTCTTACCTGGTGAGCATAGTATTGACGAGAACTCATCTTGATAAAGTAAGTTAGCCCCTTGTACAATGTAACTGAAAATAATAACCAAAACCTCTTAAAATACTAACAAAAGTTTTCCAAAGAACAGTCCTAGTAATAAAATTAGACTAGTGCTAATTCTAGTGTGGTAACTTAATTTAGAAACACTCACTAAAAATAATGTTAATAACGAATCATTTTCTTAAGCTAAGTCAGTTTATTTTCCACGCGGGATCTTACTGCCTATCTGGATTATCTAAAAAGACTACTTTAACTCGGTATTGAGGTAGATAGGAAAGTAGAATTTACAAGGTTGTTTGCATTTGAGTGGAGGGAGAATGGGAAACTTTAAGAAAAAACCAGCTTTGTACAACCAGCCAAGATTCAAACCCCAATCTACCCATCACCGGCAATTGCATTTTGTCACAAATCTAACGGCATAAACCAATTATATCAATTAGTAGTATGAGTTACTTCTTATCTCAAGCTATTGGGTTCAATTCTTACTGCAACACAATTTTTTTTATTCTTACTTTACTAGAAAATCTAGCTTTTTAATTAAAAAAATTGTATTAATGTAGGGAGTTTTTTTAATTTTAAAATCTTTTTCTAAAAAGATATTCAGCTCAGTATTTTAACCTATGTAGCCCCTAGACTATCCAATAGCCTTATTAAAAATAACAAGTTAAATTAAAAGATGTACCTACATTAACTTTAAAATATTGCACGTAGATGATTATTTACACAAAATAGGCCTATTTGGGTTTCATAACAAAAAATATGGGTAAGATACACATAATATTGTAAATATGAGGCACTTTTTTTACCCAAAATTAATAAAATAATCCTATTTTATTAAGTGAAAAAAGATAGTGCATTGATTAGGGAAGAAAATAAGAATAAAAAATTAAAATAATTCACACTAAGCCTGTAGGCTGTGTGTTTTACTCGTGAACATGTAATACACCTCAAAGTATATTCCGAAGAATAATTATTTTCATAAACACAATAATCATCTACAGTGAACACATTTAATCTTTTTACATGGTGTAGTAATGTAGTTTTTCCACCCCAATTTATTTCTAAAATTGACTCTTTAATGTAAATAATATTCTAATTTCGATATTTTATTTTAAAACCATATTTATCATATTTGTACTTGTTGAATATTTAGATTGTTATAACTTTTATATACAAGTCAGGTTTTGGATTAAATGCAGACTGGTATGGCTCCTTTTTTTGTGACACATTTTGTATGTTCTTGATTGGTGGGTGAAGAAAATGAGCATTAGTTTTGGTGACAACACTTCTGAAAACTGAGCCTACAAGAAATAAGCATGCAAATAACCACGTGAATTTAGTCTGTTCAAAATTGTGAAGCTGAGCAGGCGTAAAATCACGTGTAGAAGTTTGAGAAGTGTATTTAAAACTTGGGTCAGAAATTGTAAAACTGGCCTGATGTATATTCACTTTTATCATAATGAAGTGTATTAAAATGTAAAAGTAGGCAAATATGTAGAGAAAACTTAATTGGAAATCAGTATATTACCATTTATGCGCACTAGATGTCACAAAGATAAGAGATCAAATTAATATTTAAGATAATTATGATAACAAACGAAAACTTGAGAAAATAAAGTTAAATGCCAGACTGGAAACAAATACAACCATGATTCGGAGTGTGGGTACACTGAAAAGAAGAGTGTAGGGAATAGTGAAGATGAAGGTGAGAGCACTGGATGTTCTGGGAGTGAGCGAGACTAAGTGGAGAGGGACTGGAGTGAGGGAGTTGAGGAAAGGATTCACTTTATACTGGTTAGGAAATGATGTAGGGAGGAAAACGGGTGGTGAGGTGGCAGTGAGGAGTGAGGTGGAGTGGATCAGTGATCGACTCATTAAAATTATAATTATGGACAAAGGGAAACAAACATGGAAATGCTGCAGTTGTATGCACAGCAAGTAGGATAGGGCCTACCCCTTGGAAAAGGGAAAATCTGAGAATTAGAAAGGTTCCTAGGAAAGCAACTTGGGACTTATTCCATGGGAAATCATCTAATTTGAGAATATGTGTGCTATTACATCGCAGGATTTCTTTTATATTTTTTCCCTGTGTGGATATATAGGCACAAGTTAAAGGTAACTAATTTTTTTTTACGGTGCATAAATGGGCCTAAGGTGCCATTTTGAAAAACAAATGTTTCATGCTTTCAGTGTTGATTTAATTTGGGTTGCAATGAACATATTCATAGTGTAATTATTTATCAACCAATTTTGTTCATTTTAATGTCAAATTTGATTTGAAATAATGTGCCCCCCACAACAAATGAAAATAGGCTACATAGTTCATCAAACTGATTAGCAGACTGAGCTTTCATCATTTTATCTAGAAATGCTTCTAGTGAAAGTTGTGAGCCAAAAATAAGTTCACAAGCTTAAATAAAAAAAATAAAGTTAAACTTAAAGAACTATTACATATTTGCAAAATAAATCTCTGAGAATAGCAGAGAAATTTGCAGGAGTAACCAATAAAACTCAAGGAATTAGTGTTCTTCTCATTCACGTCATATATATATATAGATGAACATTAGTATTACCCTGTCTATTTTAGTTTTTTATTCTTAGATTACTAATTATAATTCATAATAAATTTGATTAATAATTATGTTTTTGTTGATTTTAAAAGTTGTTACAGTATGGTATATTAGAGTGGTAATATTGAAAAGAAATCAAATTATCAAAAGTGGCCTGATTGTCAAAATAGCAAATCAATTTTCCCCAAACTTTTTCATGACATTTTCATCCAAATTACCAATGTTTAAAATAAAGCTTATATAATTATTGCATTTAAGGACACAAACATGATAATTTACTGTAAGCAGCTTAAGCACAATAATGCTACAGCTACACTTGGCCGTTCCGCACCGCACCTCTCAAATTCGGATGAACGCTATTCATGCTTTTAAATGCCAGTGGTTACACTACGCCGGTCCACACAGGCACGGACAAACCGTCCAGAGAGCATTTATCTGCACGTTTGCGGTGCAGTACAGAACGAGTTGGCATAGTGTAGAGACTTGCTCCCGAATATTGTGTACGTCGTGTGCCTCCATAAATGTTCAATAATTCCCAAACTATGTTGATATACCAACCACAAAACAGGGCACGCTGGATAGTTGTGGTGAGTTATTAAGTTTGTTCGCTTATTACTATTTAAAAATAAAGTGTGTTTTAAAGAGATGGATGAGGAAATATTTATACACAAGAGTGCAAAGAACTATGACCAATCAGACCCTAAGTATATGAACAATGTGCGGAGATTAAGCATTTGGGAAGAAATAGGAAACAAAGCAAATATTTCAGGTAAGTGCTATATTTTAGTGTTATAACAGTATTATTAATACAACAGAAGACATTTTGCAATTTATTAAATAGTGGGATTATTAAAACAAATCAAAATGGCAATAAGTGAACGGGTTATTAGAAAAATAGAGAATTGTGCAGTTTCCTTAAGACTTTCAAACTTTCCCACCATAATATGATTTGTTTCAATCAACATTATTTGATAAAAAAGACGCTACTTAGCTATGTTTTATGGCAGAAGTCTAGCTCTCCCAAAACAGTATATTTTCATTACAATAACTTCACCTTATCTTGTTTGTTTTTAGGTACCCCCCCATATGGCATCCACAACACTATTTGTGGGAGTGCCATGCATGTGCATCATTTCGATCCTTCCATCACATTCGGTGCAGCATGATGCGGCAAGTCACTTGCGGTGTGGTGCAGAATGGTGTGGGCCTAGTGTAGCTGTAGCTTAAGTAATCTCGCACCAACTGTTAATGTATTCTAACCAATTGTAAGGGCTAATTATTTTTTAATTTATGAACCACAAAAAACACACTATTTTTTTCTTAGAAAATTTATACTATTCTTGTATTGTTCTTAAAATATGTAACATTTGATATCTGTGGTTTGGAAGGTTCCATAATTAATCTAACATGAGAAATAAATAATAATTATAGTATAAATATTGTGATTTTATAGATATTAATCTAAAATGACAACAAGATGAACCAAAATGGTTAATAAATAATGAAGCTATAAGTATTTTAAGTATGCCGGTAATTAAAACCTAAATAGAAGCAATACTGGAAGCGGGAAACAAATATTTTTCAAAATGGTGCTCTCGGCTCATTAATCCAATGAAAGATATGAAAAAAATATTTTAGCTATAGATTGTATGTAGGCTACCTATATAAGATAAAATATATTATGGAAATAAGATAAGGTCTCATGCATTAGGTGATTTGGAGTGAAATGGGCCAAAGGTAAGTGGGAAGTTTTTGAGGAAGTGTTAAGACACAACAGATTGGAATAAAAAATGAGAAAGGCAGAGGGCTACTGGAAATGTGCCTCTGAAATGGAATGAAGGTGGCAATAGTTGTCACACAAAGAAAAGAGAAAGCTACAAAATTACAATACATTTGGAATTAGGTGTAAAGATCTGTACTAGATTACTTCCTTATGGACTAGAAAATGAAAAGGTAGACTAAATAGTAAGGTGATACTAAGTTTGTCAAGATCAGGGATTATCAACTGTTTTGGTTTCGAGAAATCCTTAAAATATTTAGTAAAATCTTAGGGAACTACTACTACCTGGCCGACACTTACTAGGTTCAACAGGTGTTTTTTTTACAAAACATTACAATATTTTGATCGATTAAGATAGTTAAATAATTTATTACCTAATTGAAATGTCTAATACACACAACAGATTTCCATGGAAATAACTAGTCTAAATGTATTAATCCACCCAAAATTTTATTTTAGTAAGATTACTTTTAATTTTTAATAATCATTAGAATGTTATTCTAATTGTTTTGATATAATTAATCAGAAATTTGCTTGTGCCGTGTGTCCGATTGCTATAAACCATTAGATTTCTAATAATTTGACAAACACAAAAAAAAATCACACCCTCGGCTCATACAACGCCATTTTTTATTAGTGACAAGATTTATGAAAATTATCAAATTCACAAACTCTTGGTTAGGTACTTCTTGCCAAAAGATACACACACTTGACAACTTTGGATTATTTTTATTAAATTATTATGAATAAATATGATTAATGATTTATTGTACTAGGGTTTCTTAAAGCAGGCAATTCTCTAGATATTGTTTCAACACATAGTTGCAAATTTAATAATTTTGAGTTTATGTAAGGGGGCTAGGCCTAAATAAAGCTAGGTATGAGAGTTTGATTAATGTTAGTTCAATAAAATAACTAGAATCTGTGTTGGGTAGAGGGAATACAGTAGGAAATAATCTCTCCTTTGAAAGATTTAATTTGCCACAAATAAAGGCATGTTTGCTATAGACTTAAGTCTCGTGATATCTTGTGAAATAAGAGATTCCAGCAAATATTTTCAATGTTGGAACAATTCCAAGTTACCGGTACTGTTCCACTATTGATACAGCCAGGCAGTGCTCAAACTCCAGTATATGGACTTGGTAGTGGAACGGTACCGGTAACTTGGAGGGCCTGGTACTGGCTAGTTACTACTGTACTTTATTAATATTGCACAGTTGTCAACCACAGAATATCATTATTACTATTATTAATAATAAGTGGAAGATTTTTGTGTTATCTGGTAGATGTTGCACATTCGTTTCTCGACCACAGTATATGTGGAGTGATATATGAGGTAGGGATGAAGAAGAAAGCATTTTAGTTTAGAGGTAATCTACCCACATTTGCATAGGACAATGAAAAACCATTTGGATAAAACAACCTTCAGTAGATTCGACCGGGATTCGAACCATGGTCTCCTAGTCATCAGCAGGCCAGTCTAGCACGAGAGTGACAACTTAGATAATTTGGCCAGCCACTAAAGTGGGATGTCACAGGTTTAAATACTACAATCAGTATTATTTGTTTTATATTTAAAATTAAAAAAATAGTAGCTTAACCATTTTCTTATAAACTATTTATTTAATATCACTAATAAATAGTTTAAGATTTACATTTTGAACAATTTTCTAAATTTAACTTGTATTATTATTATTAGCACCGCATCTTATTACTCGTTTGGATTGTACGCACTTATGCTAATGTGTAATGGTAGGGTGATTATTAGATTAAATGGAGCACCTACAGTTTAACGTGGGATCCGAACCACAATAGAGACCTGGCATTCCACACATTCACAAGTTGTGATTAATACACATCTTGTCAGAGGCAAAGGAAGGGTTTGACAATCATATAAATTTGTGCCGGGACCTAGGATTTAACCCCGGACCCCCAGCACATAAGTCTGACACCTGACAGCTAAGTGCAAATGCAGGTCTCAATAATAAAGGATCAGTATTTATAACTGCTGAATCAGTTTACACATATGACATAATATCCCCTCCCCTCAGCCCAGTGTATGGAGCTAACCAACCTAGCCACTTTATGTGATATTGCTTTGTACCTGCTCCACCTTAGGGTAAGGAAAATATTTCAATGGCAATTCCGTTATTGATACTAGTGGAACTAGCACTGTTTAGGAATGTTAGTATCGGTATCGAGATCGTTTAACACAGTTACTAGTTGGGAGCAGACTGCTGAGCGAAAGGTGGAAGTAAAAAGAAATAGGCAATGCACAGAGGACAGTGCTCACTGGTGGGTGCATGATAGGGAGTTAGAAGACAAAGAGAGAGAGAGAGAGAGAGAAGAGAATTCCTTATTGGTGCTAGTTTGATTAGTACCGGTAAGAGATGACAAGCTGTACCTGTTCTAAAACGTTCCACAGCGATACTACCTCGCAAGTAAACTACTACACTAATATACACACATCCCATGGCCTATAAAGAGGTTTTTTTTTGTCTAATATTAATTCTAAGTGTCTTAGATAGAATAAAAATATAATTTTTCCCTATTTCTTTATATATATGTAAACATTCATAACCCTGAATGGTTATTTCCCCTCATCATTTATCAACTCATAAGATATTATTCTTTGTTATTTTTAATATAGGCAATATATTTATCAAACAATAAATATAGGCTATTTTCATTTTAGGATAGATTTTCACAAAATAAATTTATTCAAATAACACGTGTAAACAAAGAACAAAGCAATCACTTTAGTTTTAATAGTTTCCATATAGTTTTATTCTATTTAAAATGTTATTTTTTAAACTAAAATGTACATTAAAGGGAAAGTTGTATCCTCCTTTAATTAAACGTGCTGTAAGAAGTTCATCAGTGTATTGTAAAGATAATTCACAGTAGGCCTACCAATTAAAAATTACAATGCAATTCATAAGTGAACTAAGCTTCCAAGGGCCTTTGGACAGACTATTCAGACAAGGCGCTGTTCAATGATAATTCACCCAAGTTAGAACAATCAGGACAATAAGAAAAACTATCAAGCAAATAATCCAAACGTGTAGTAAGACAGACGTGGTACTAAAAAAACTAATTATTTGTATCACCGCCACTCGCTTATTCTTAAAAATAGGTTGTTTCGTAAGTTTTTATAAATTTACTTGTGGTATTTATCGCGGACTTTCTGAACCGACTTATTTTATCAGCACACAGCCTTTAACTACCTTAACTTAAATCTAGAACAGACAACACCCTGACCCCTAGCTGTTAATTCACTAACTTATGAAAGGATACCACACTTTTCAACGATACATTTTTCGGTCATGCCTGAAATCGAACCTAGTACTCTTATCTCAGAAGACACGCTAACGACTGAGCTAAGGTGTTGGACTTAAAATGGCTAACCTAGTAATATTTTACTTGCCAATTGCCGTGCACTAGATGAATGAACTACCACTTGTTCTAAACTGAACTATTCAAACAGCTCAACTATAGTTATATGCTACGAAGAGGTGTGAACTCATTAAATTTCTATGTCCTTCAGTCATTCCTGACTCATAAGGGAAATGGAAGCTTATGATTCACTGAAATGGATGACAGCACACGTCCTCCAAAAATCACAAGTCATATCAAGAACACACCAAAAATAACCATATGGTTTAAAGATAGGAATTAAAATAGATCTAGCTAAACCAATAATTAATAATGCAGTAATATATATTTATATCAAAGTAATGTACATCAAACATTTAACGATGGTATCTACACTAGGCCTACTAATGTAATCATTGAATTTCAGTAAAATGACTCACCTGAATGTTAAATCTAAAAGACAAGATTACAACTAAGAACTAGTAGTCATGCCACATAAGTTAATAATGGAGCTAAACATTAATTAGTCAACTTACATGTTATTCAGTATCCACGTACACTAAAGTATGACACCGACAATATATCAACGACTAGGACAATATGAAGGAATATTTTTTTACTCGGTAAATGTATACCGGCTTAGTCCACACCCACAAATACGAGTTTCTAATTCGTTGGGAACGCTGATAGGTCTGAATAGCTTTGACCAATCCCGTACCATGATTCTGAGCTGTCAAAATATCAGTGACGCCAACAGTATTTCATGGTAAAAACAGACAAAGACAATAAAAAAAAATAGTGGGCTGGGGCTAGGAATAATCTAAACATGCTCCAATAACTTCCATCTAAATACCTAAATAAATAATATATTTGAATTGAAATTTACATATGGGTGGTATTTTTATTTTATTTTATTTCAAAGACTTTGATAAAGGCAAAGAAATTACGTATAACTTTTTTATTCTTCAATGGCACTGAAGATATTGTATTCAATAAGCCAGGAACACAGGTATTTGATTTACTCCCGATTCCACTTTCTTGAATTTCCTATTAGTTAACTCCAGTTCTGACCCAACTAACCTAGCCCTATCTCAACACGAATTTCGTCTACGAGATGACCGGGAAGACATATTTTGTCCGTCTCTACACCGACATATTTATATTTAGAAGGAAATTGTACAGCCTCCTATACAAAGTAACGTTGTATGAGCGTAATACATTAACTAAAGAAAAGTCTGTATTATAATTAAGAATGTAATTTCTCCGAGCCAACTGATGTACAGGGCAGGTCGTAAATATATGTTATAATGTTTCCGGAACGTTGCAAACCACCACACAATGTGCGGACGCTACCTTACGCATCAAATAAAGTCGGTCTTTCGTGTAGGCGTGCCCGAGCTGAAGGCGGATTGTTGTACAAATAAACTTTCGAGTGCCCTTAACTCCTGAAAATCATGCTGTAACTAATTTTGTACCACAAATCCCATGGTACAATTTTGCTTTCTTCTGGCATATGGTCTCCCACCATTTGCTCCATTTAATCTGACTTTTGAGTTTTACCCTCGGTATAAAGTTACTATATGGTAGCGGAATTTTCTGCCCAATCAAAAGTAGATTTACACTAGATGCCAAAGTATCTACTCTCTCATTACCCATTACACCCATGTGACTAGGAATCCATTGGTACCCCAATTCGTAGTCCCTAGCTTGTAGAGAGGCGCACTCTTCGAGTGTTTGAAATATCAATGAATGTGATGAAGGGCCTGACAAACCGCTTATAGACTCCAAAGCACTACGGGAGTTACATAATACCACTACAAGCTGATGACGTAAAGATAAGATATATTTCAATGTCTGTAGGATAGCAAATAATTCCGTTGTAAATATTGACGCGTCGGATTGTAGTCTATATGCCTGACCCATATTTAATACCACTGTAATAGAAGGCCGCACCCACTAGGGCTGGCTCCCCTCCCTCCCTTCCTATCACCATCTGTAAATATAAGTCTGTATCTACTCCATCTTTCTACCTTACTGCATTTAACTTCTGTTCGGTCGGATGGGTAACTCTTTTTATTCCTGAATAAGGAATAGATAATGCCACTAGTACACCTGAAAGGGCATCATGCCCCTCAGGGATAAACTTTACCGGATACGGAAGAGAAAAAATATACTGATGGAGCTCATTCAAACCCAAAAAACTATCCACCAGAGAAGGGCATGGTTTGTTTAACCAAAATTGTTTTGTTTGAACATAATTTGTAAGGATCCGAAGTCTGCATCGCAGATAACTAGAAGTTAAACAATCTTTGATAAAAAAAACTTGTCCGCCAACAGACGGCGCCTAAGAAATAAAGGGAGTTCTCCCGCTTCAGAAAGGAGTGCGTTGGTTTGTGATGTACGACAAGCACCCAGGCACAGTCTTAAAGCCGCATATTGGATCTTATTCAGCTTTGCTAGTGTGTTATTATTATTATTAGCACCGCGTCTTACTACCCGTTCGGGTTATATGCACTTACGCTAATGTGTAATGGTAGGGTGATTGTGAGATGAAATGAAGGACCTACAGTTTAACGTGGAATCCGAACCACGGTGGAGGCCTGGCATTCCCCACATTCACAAGATATCTTGTCAGAGGTGAAGGAAGGGTTTGGAAATCAGATAAATCTGTGCCGGGACCGAGGATTGAACCCCGGCCGCCAGCATAGAAGTCTGACACCTTACCCCTAGACCACCAGGTCACCCTTGCTAGTGTGGATCGTGATGCAGTGTGAAAACGTATAATCCCACGGTACATTTGTAAAATTGTATATGGGGGGGAGCCCCAATAGACACCCGTCACTGATCAAATAGTATTTATAAACCTGTCACATATTTCAGATAATTCCAAAAAATGAGGGAGCCAAGATCTCTTCATGTCTAGTGCCATGCCTAAAAATCGCACCGTCGGCTGTACCTGAATTCGACGGCCTTCATAAATTAGCCTAATTGAGTTATCTCGCACTCTAGGTCGGGTGAAGATTACCGCAAAATATTTAGATACATTTAGAGTCAAAAAGTGGGCTGTCAACCAATTTGAAAGTAAAAGCAACAATGATTGTAACTTTCCTACCCCCTCTAACAAGTAATAAGACCGAACGTATATTACCACTTCATCCGCATACTGTAGAGTCGTTATACCAACCGGAAAAGAGCTAACAATATCGTTCGAATAGACTGCATATAACAGATGACTGATCCCTGATCCCTGTGGTTAGGCCCCTTCGTTGAGTTCTAAGAAATGATCTAGCTTGTCCTATCTTTACAGTGTACGATCTATTCTGAAATAGATAGCTTAACCAGTAACACATTTTGCTAGAACAACCCAGGTGAAAAAGTTTATCAAATAACACAGAATGCTCGACATTATCGTACGCACCCTGTATATCGAGGAAAAAAGCTGATACAAATGAGTTTAGTGATAGAGCAATTTGAATATTAGAAACTAATATAGAGAGGCTATTAAGTGTGGACCGTTCCTTTCTAAAAACAAATTTTATAAGATTAAGGAGTTCGTTCATTGCCAAAAATCGTTCTAAGCGGCCTTTAACTAAGTGTTCCATGATTTTACCAAAACAGGATGAGAGTGCAATATGCCGATAAGAGCTTGTTAGCTCCACGCTTTTATCCGATTTTAGAATAGGAATCAGAAAGGAAATGTTCCATACCGTTGGTATTAACCCCTCCTCCCACAGAGAGTTAAATATCTCTAGCAGCACTCGTCGAGAAACAGACGAATATTTTGTCAACATACCATAGGACATTGTCTGGGCCAACCGCCGTGTGTCGCACTCAATTCAACGCTGCCCTTAATTCACTGCCAGTAAGACGTTTATCGAGCTCAGGAACACCCAAATTGAGGAATTCCAGTGGGGAGCACATAACTGAATCTGGTATCACCCTACAAGCGAATGTCTCTGCCCATGTCTCTAAGTCAACCGTAGGGATCCCAAAGTTTGTAACAATACCCTTGAACCATTTGATTTTATGCCAAACCTGTGTCAGAGATACATCGGGGGAAAGAGATTCGCAATCTAACTACCAAGAATCATGCTTCGCACGTGGCAAAATTCGCCACGTAGAAGCTACCGTACGACAGTAGCTTTCATGCTTAATCAGGTTAAAATTTTGTTTTAAAATATATAATGATAACCTCCTTTGAGCGATCGCTTTAGATCATGACTCTGTCCACCATGGGAAATGTTTAATACTCCTATGACCCCCACTATTTGAGGTTGGTACTATCGCATCAGCTGAGCTTTGTAGCGCGTTAAAAAAGTTGTCGTGATGTACTAAAGGATCACGGGTCACCATTAAATTTTGAACTGTTGACTCCACTTTTGTCGAATATAGTTCCCAATTTGCTTTTTTGTAGTTGCGTGACCTATCCAGAGGAACAGTTTTATAATTATATGGGACCTGAGCTTCTATTGTCAAAATAATTGGCAAATGATCACTGCCCATAGAGTCGCCAGTGAAGTTGGTGCCATTGTCAGAGTAAATAACAGAAGGACGCCCTCTTTGAGCTACTAAACGCTGGAAAACTTGAAGGAAAGCTTCGGCGGAGAGAGAACTACTCAAATCAAGATGTACTGCGTGGTAGACAGCACAATTCAAAACTCTAATTCATGCTTTACACTCATCTCTCATAAACAGAGGACCCATCACGTCAACCCCTATTACTTCAAACATGGATGCTTCGATGCTTCTCTTATGCGGTTGAGAGGTAAAAGTGCTGGAGCTACCTCCGCACGTTTTCCCTCATGCTTCGGCATCTGACACAATGACTTATAACTTTTCTCACAGTTATCCTCCAACCGATAACTCAGAAATGTTGTCTTAGGTGATTAAGATAAAGTTGCACTCTGATGTGGTTTTGTTTCACATGTTCCTTCATGAGGAGAAGGGAAACACCAACATGGTGCGCTGGGAGAATTATAGGGAATCTGAACAGCTTCAAATCTTCTCTAAGGAATAGTCTTGTTTTAAATCTGAGGACACCGTCTTCCACAAAAGGCTTTAGCGAGGATAATCGTTTATCAGGTGGGACATGGAAACTTTCCTTTTGAATTAAACTAATGAGTATAATTTCAGCCTTCTCTAGCTCAATAGCTTCCAGATTTTCTTGTGAAATCTTCTCTCGTCCTAAACAATTCTTCCTGAAACGAAGAATCCATGCAATTATACGAACTATTCTTCGATAACTGGAAGAATATCTTGCATACCACGATGAATCTTCGTCAACTATAGTAAGATAATTCACTGTGGTTTTCTTCATCTCCTCAGATATGTCTTTTTCGTCACACAGAGGTTCGGCTCGAGGCCAACAGTTTGGTGATTCGTGTAACCAGGCAAGGCCCTCCAACCATCGGGAAACCACGAGCTGAGAAACAGAACATCCAAATGATGACAAATCAGCTGGGTTTATTGAATCTGGAATATGTCTCCAACGACTAGGATCGGCCAAGTTCCTGATCTCATTCACCGGATTTCTTACAAAAACAGACCAGTTATCATTCTTACAAATCCAAGCCAGCACCGTAGAAGAATCCGACCATAAAAGAACATCAATAAATTTCAAACAAGTAGATTCCATCATACCTTTTAGCAACCTCGTATCAATTGTAGCTGCTACCAATTATACTCTAAGGATAGTTATTTCTTTGAGGGGGGCTACGTGCGATCCTGCTTCACATAACTGCACACTTGTGTGATGATCTTTGGATTCACATTTAAAGAAAACAACTGTCGCATAAGCATGTTGACTGGCGTCAAAGAAGACCTGAATTTGTACACGATCACCTCTTCCAAACCACAGAGGAATCTTGATTTCCACCAGTAGAAGCAGATCCTTTACCCAGGTGAGAAACTTGCCTTTGGATTTTTCATCTACCACTGTATCCGATACAATGGGGGCCTTCCATGTCTTCTGTATAAAAAGTTGTGCACATAGAGTAACGGGACAGGTCACTCCCACAGGAATGAAAATTCTTTGCACAAGAGACAAAATTTTCCTTATTGTCACTTCTCCTATACTACACCTATACAACCAGTCCACATTCAGAAGCAACGTATCATCTTGCCGATCCCTTAACATTCCTAATACAGAAGAGAGAGGTGTAGATTTTCACTCATCTTGCGTTAATTGCCACCTTCTCAAATTAAATCTGCCTTCAGATAAGACTTCACTAGATTGCTGGATAAACTGATCTACTTCTAAATCACCATCAATGCTCGTAACAACGTTGTCTACATAGAAGCTCCGTAGAAGTCTCTTAATGATCAGGGGATTGAATTGTGGTTTTTGTAAATATTTCCTCAAATGATACTCCAAAACTGCCACCAAGAGGAAGGGACTACATGTTAAGCCAAATACCACTCTTGCATGTCTGAAGGTCTCATGGATGTGCTCAGCTTCATTTCACCACATAAAACAGAGATAGTTCCTATCTTCTTCACGGGGACTTATCTGAAGAAAAGCTTTTTCAATGTCTGCAACAATTCCTATTTTTCTCTCCCTGAATCTATGAAGGATAGCCGGGATCAATTCAATTAGGTTGGGACCATAATACAAACAATCATTTAGAGAAGACTTTCGCCCAACCAAAGACTCTACTCGAAACTCACTACGCTCCCACAAGATCAGTTTACGAAGATCGTTCTGCCTTTAGTTCTCGCAAACAATGTGCAGGAAAGTCCTACGTGGCCTTCAGCCTATCTTTACGTAATATTTCCGCCAATTGTAGCTTCGGAACATTCCTGGATGACGCTCTCAAGTTAAAGTTTGATCACAACATCTCGTCGGACATAGTTTTCGACAAGATCAGGAATGAAGAGGGTAACTTCAGCTCCATGGTTGCTCTCGCCACTCACTACGAGATCCCTGAACATGCCACTGCACCGGCCAATGCCAGCGAAAACCCTAATCTCATCAATCTGGTTCACCCATATCAACAGAAGAACAAGAAATTCAAGAAAAGTTTCCAATCCATTCAAGGACCAAAACCTCAGCTCTCGTCAGGACCCAATCCTAAACCGTCTCAAAGCGCGTTATGTGTAAGTTGTGGTGGGCCTCATGCTAGGTCTAATTATCTCTTCAAAAATGCGCAATGTCATAACTGTCATTTTAGAAGACATATTGCTAAGGTTTGTCACAGGGTAAAAAATTCCTCTCAGCATCAAGGAGGTGTCTGTCAAATTCAGGAGGACATACCTTCAGTGTCTGTCCAAGCTACTACAGCTTGTGACTTGTACGTTGTCAATAGTAGTCAGGCACCAGCTTGCAGCAGTGTCCAGTTGGAAGTCAATTATGTACCTCTCATCATTGAAGTTGATACAGCAGCTAGCGCTAGTATTATTGGTGAACCAATGTACCTTGCACATTTCAAACACCTTCCTTTGGTGAGTACCACTCCACTTCGTGGTTGCACTGGGCACTAACTAGATCTGTTGAAGGAAGCCCTTGTTAGAATTTTTTAACAGGGGCAGTCTAATACGTTACCCCTCGTAGTGGTTCGGGGCTCCTTCCCCTCACTATTGGGCATATCTTGGATCAGCCATATTCATCTGGATTGGAATGCTATCTTTCTCATCAACTATGTTCAGTATGTACAAGGTGATGTGGTGGGCCTGCTCAGGAATAAATATCCCTCAATCTTCAAAGAGGTACCAGGTGACATTAAGGGTGTGGAAGTTAATGTAGTTCTGAAAGAGGGAGCCATTCCGGTATTCTATGACCCTCGTGTCATTCCTATTCCTTTGAGGAATGCTGCCAAGAAGGCCCTTGAGGAAATGGAATCAAGCTGTTCTATTCAGAAAACCAATAGTCACACCTGGGGGACACCTATGGTAATTGTTCCCTTTGCCAACAACTCTGCACGGGTGTGTGAAGATTTCAGCGCGACAGTAAACCATCAGTTAAATCTGGAGCACTATCCTTTACCGGTTATTGATGACTTGTCTACTGTTTAAGGTTCTGTTTTCAGTGTACTCGATCTCGCCCACGCTTACCAACAGTTAAAGTTGGGATCAGCTTTTCAGGAGATTTTGACTTTGAACACTCCGTATGGCCCATTCAAGTGCCTTAGACTTCCATATGTTTTGCCTTCAGCTCCAGCCATCTTTCAAAGCGTCATTAGTCAGGTATTGGCAGGTATTGGTTGTTTTATTTATTTGGATGACATATTAACGTCAGGTAACACAGCTTAGGAGTGTCTAAGTAAAGTTGAAGTTATTCTACAAAAGTTTGTGTAATATAATGTCACTGTCAAACTGGAAATGTGTCAATTCCTAAAGCCAAGGGTTAGATTTTAGGGTCATATTTTGGATGCCCAAGGGCTACATCCAGATCAGGACCGCATCCAGGCATTCCTTCAAGCCAAAGAGTCTTCATAAAAACCTGAACTTCACTCGTTCATTGGGTTTGTAACCTTTAACACAAAGTTCATCCCCAAAATGTCCATTATGCTTCGTCCGTCGTATGCCTTGCTCAAGCAGGATGTAAATTGGGAGTGGGGATCTGAGCAACATAGGACTTATCATCAGTGTCTTCATGAAATGAGTGGCGATCAGGTGCTTATTCTTTACTCTACTGGCTTGCCACTTAGAAATACCAGTGATGCCTCTCAGTATGGTGCGGGTGCAGTCATCTCCCACATCTTCCTCGATGGGGTGGAACGCCCTATCACTATCGCATCTAATACCTCTTCCAATGTTGAAAAAAACTACCCCCAGCACGAGCGTGAGGCTGCAGCTATTATTTTTTGACTTAAAAATGTAGTAAATACCTGTTTGGCCGAACTTTTGAGCTGTGCACCGACATTGCATCGTTGGTATCTATTTTTGGGTCTAAAGCTAAAATGTGACCTCTCACTGCTCTTCGCCTACAACGTTGGGCCATCCTGTTGTCAGCCTTCCAGTATAAGATCACACTTCGAAAATCTAAACTGATTCCTTATGCTAATTTTCTTAGCCGAAACTCTATCCCCGATCAGATTGAGGTGGAGTCTGACATCTACAAGATCTCCTTGGTGTCCCTGGGACCTTTCACTGTGGTCCAGGTGGCCACCGAGACCAGGAAGGATTCCCAAATTGAGTCGAGTGCTCACATATGTCCTCAATGGTTGGCCTGATGTGGTGCCCGATGAAGGTCTTCGCTATTTTCATCGGTGAGCCCTGGAATTGTCAGCAGAGTCTGATTGTTTATTGTCGTTGTCTAGGGTCATCGTCCCGAAGTCCTGGAGCTCCTTCATGAGCTTCATCCAGGCTCTAGTTGCATGAAGAGCCTAGCACGTGATTTTGTGTGGTGGCCAGGTCTTGATGACGAATTGGAAGCTAGGGTAAACAGGTGTGGTGTTTGCCAATCACTCCAGTCAACTGTTCCTCATGAGCCTCTGATTCCTTGGTCCTGGCCTACTAGAGGGTGGAAAAGTATTTATATTGATTTTGCTGAATTTGAAGTTAAGACTCTACTCATTATTGTAGATGGCCATTCTAAATATCCTGAGGTCTGCATCATGCACGAAGGCACCTCGGCAGGGCACACTTGTAAAGCTATGCGCTCAATGTTTGCAGCCTGGGGGCTGTCCAAGGAGGTTGTTTCTGGCAACGGTCCGCTATTCTCATCAGCTGCATTCGCTAGTTTTCTGTCTAACAATGGAATTGTACATTCCCCTTCTCCTGTTTACCACCCCCAATCTAACGGTTCGGTGCAAATTGTCGTTAAAACCACCAAGACAGCTCTCATGAAACAATTGTTTGATGTTTCTACTAAATCCAGAACCCTTCCGCATTAAGTAGGCACCTTTATTTTGGAATATCGCACATGCCTCATACCTTAACTAAGGTGACACCAGATGAAGTAATTTTGGGCCGAAAGTCCCGTTTAAAGCTTTCAATTTTCCACCCATCCATGGTTCTCAAGCAAAGAGTGAAGGAGGCTCAGGAAAATTCACTGCTTCACAATCTTCCAAGGTCACACATTTCTCACCACGTGACCTAGTGTGGGTGCGCTCTGTCACTCATCGCAAACTCAAGGTGGTTCCAAGTGAAATTCAGCATAGAGTCTCAACTGTCTCAAATCTAGTGATTGTTGGTGGACGCTCCAAACAAATTTCAACATTTCATCCACGCCTCCGGAACCCCAAGGCGGTTCCAGTTTAGTTGTTAAGGGAGATGGTCGAGTAGGCCATGCCAGCACTTATGCTTACCCCTACATCTGATAGACCTACATCAGGCCCTCTAATTCAGCCACCTCCATTTGCTGACCACTCCCTGCCAGCATCTCTAGCTCCGGAGTCTTCCATGGATTCCACTCCAGAGGCCCTTCATCGGGCTCCCAGCGTGATGGCTCCAACTCATACACCTGTTAGACCTGCTGCAGCGTCTCCGAGAGTGTCTGTCCCCGGAGCAGCCTCGTCAAATTCATCGCCTGAGGCCGCCCCAGTAACAACTCGCTCTGGGCGTCAGGTCATCATACCCCAATGCCCGGTTTTTTCTTTATTTCGCATTAGTCAGATTGTATTATTTTCTCGTTCACTGTACTTGATTGAAATCAAGACTATTGATGGTACCAAGGACTTATTGTTACTCTTGTACTCTATATGTCAGCGCTGGTAATCAATGATAAGTTAATTATGCGTGGCATATTGCTATGTAGCAGCTAGAAGGATGGAAATTTTGTTATTCTTGGCTCTCTTTTTCATTTCCATTTCCTGAACTCTCAACCATGTAATAGTGGCGCTAGGCTGAGTTCATATTCTAATGGCATATTATATCTATTACCATCATTGTGTAGTTCTTTCAATTACGTATATCTTCCTCAGTCCAAAACTATAGTATCGTTACATCAATAGCCTATAATGTAGGCTACTCTGTAGCCTTTACAGAATGCAAATTGCATTCGTGATAGCTACTATACATTTTAATATAGTATTTGTAGATGATTACCTGTTAAATTGAATTTTATATGACCCAATGTAGATGTTTATTCATCTGAATGTGAGATACCTAATGCTTAACTATTTTCAATCAAAATAGTTGTATGCACATATTCATGTTTTAATACAAAACCTTGAACGAAACCGTTACATCTGACCCCTCAGAATCAAGCAGGCAACATACTTGAACGCTACGCTTGTCCTTTGCAAGGGTTTGTTTATGCCTATATAGTATATTATGTATAGAGATTTCATTTACTGTTCTTACCAAAGACCTTGCTAATGAGTGATGACATTTCATTTCTTACTAGGTACCTGTATATATTTAAAAAATTACAAGTTACGTAAATGTACAGTATGGTATTTTATAACATATCAATTTCCTAAATGTATTTACAAAATAATAATATTACATATAATTACTATTTTACATTGGCGTTTTTATAAATGAACAAATCCCGATTTGCAATATTTTTACATTTTTTTCTAGTGTTCGTAATTTATCTAATAAAATGACGTCATCCCTTAGAGTAAAGTGCAGAGCATTTTATATATAAGGAAGATATTGAGATGCATTATGTGAGTGATCTGTGGTCAATGTTAATACTGTTTTTCAATGGTCCTCTTATTTAATTCATGATGGTATTTAGGATGTAAAAATTTATCGATGGACACAATTAAATAAAAGTTAAAGTATATAAGTAACTTTTCGTCATACCTGTAATTAGTGCACACATTTTCCTATGGTAATTTATGCTCGAAATGTTTAGAAGCGAACTACATTGTGATACCCCATTAAAAATTACCGGTCAAGTGAAAGCTTCTGTATATAAACATGTAAAATAAAATGGGTTAAGAGTAATTTCTGCCCAACTCTAAAATAACGGCACTTTGGTAATTAGTCTTAATATATTATTTTTCACTCAAGCAAGAGCCTATTTTATTTTTAAAAACATGCTACCTAGCATGCCAATTATTTCAACTCCGTTGAAAGAAGGCTTGGGAAATTCAATAGATAATGAAAGTCAAGAAATGGATCCAAACTCTGTAATAACAGTAATAGAGAAAACTGAATTAATGAAAGATGACACTAATGAACATTTCATAAATAAATTATCCTATATCAATCGGCCCAAACCAAAACCCATGGATGCTACTACAACTACTGTTAGTTTCAGCTCAAAAAAATGTTCACCACTGAAACATGTAACTCCAATATTGAAGAAGTATAGTAGTCAGCGTAAAGTTTTAGGGAATAAAAAGTTGGCACTTCTCGCTAAAGGATTGCTTACTGAAAAGTTATTTGAAAAACCATCTCTTCGGCCCATCGCACCCAAGCCTGTTATGGTTCTTATCACCCCTCAATCACAGATATTGTCAGAAAATAAGGATAAAATTGTAATGGCAAAGGCAGAAAACATTGATCCTGTGTTAAAAGAAGGTGCAAGCTCAAATAGCAAAGATAAATATGAGATTACAGATGTAAAGATAGACTTAGCTAGTTCAAAGAGCGACAAACAAAATAGCTCTGAAAAGACAACAGTAGTATCTGAGAAGAAAGACAATGAGGATGAAATTGCTGCATTGATGTTGGCCAGCACTAATGTCCGAGTGCTGCCCAAGACGAAAGCCCCTATGACCAGGAAGAAGAAAAAACAACTCAAAGACATGCAGACAACACTACACATCCTTTCCGAGGAAGAGGACGCCACTGCCAAGGATGAGAAGGCGTTCACCTTTGCCCAGGCATACTTTAGCAAAGTTAAGGAGCGGCTGGAAAGCAAGGAAGAAGAAGTATACAAGACATTCATGGCCACAATGATAGAGTTCAGCCAATCAGAGTCTTCAGCAGCAGAGCTCTACCAACGGGTCACATCCTTGTTGAGTCACCACACTGACTTGGCTGATGAATTCCTTGCCTTCTTGCTCCCTGAACAGGCCATGCAATGCGGCAAATTCATGGAACACCTCATGATCACCAAAATGAAGGACTTTTGCAGAAAGCTGGAGGTTTACTTTGCAAAAACACCTCACCAGATAAAAAAGATCTACTCAAGTTTGTCCATCCTTAGCAATCAAACAAATGTGACATTGGATGATGTTCGGAGCGCAATATTACCTTTGTTGAAGGGCATCCCTTATCTTATCGACACATTCATAGAGCTCTTGCCCCAGTGTCAGCCGCCAGATAGTCTCATGACGGAGTTTGAATATCTTGACTGTTACGAAGATAGTGATGATGAAAAAGAGTTTTATGAAACTGTAGACATGCCAGAGGAGCCTGATCCTTATGGAGGAGACAACTGTATGTGTGTATGTCACAACTCCACTGATGAAAAGTACAAGACCAGAGCTCTTCACTGCATTCCATGTGGTACCAAGTACATTCATGGCAAGGTATATGTCCAAACTGGCAAAGGTTTACGTGCTGCAAAGATAATGTTCACTGGAGGTACTAATGAAGCCAACATGCGGAGACTGTCTGTGAAGGAGTGTCCTAGAGTCAGGCGACGCCGAAGAACCAGGGGAGATGGCACTAGTAAGTTTAGCTCTCCTAATAAGCATTCCTTGTTATCACCTCTTACAAACAGCATCAAAGAAACAGAAGAAGTAGCCAGCATAGATAATACTGTTTCTGTTATTCCAAAAGCCACATCTCCAAAGTCTGCACGCGCAAAGTCGCGATCTTTACATGTCGGTAACAAAACACGAGAGAAGGTATCTACTAAGTCTATAACTTCTTCTAAATCATCTCCAAATGAAAAAAAGGATGGGTCAGTGTGCGTTGCAAAAACTGATGGCACAAAAACGGGAAGTAAAGAATCTAGGCAGGTAGCCACAGTACGGCTATGCCGCATATCGACCACATCTGTAAATTCTGCCACTAGTTATGCTGTTGTTCCTGCCACTGCTGCCAGTTCCAAGGGGCTTGGGAAATTGAGTGTCCCCAAAGCCGTCACTTCCTCTGTTTGCGGTGAAAATCTATCTCCTCCACCAATACAAGACAATTTAAATAAAAATATCTCGGATCTTACAACCACTACTTCTTTTAATTCATTGTCTAAGAAAGATTCACCATTTCCTAAAATAGTGGTTCATCATGATGAAAGTGCGCTACTTCCACCTGACTCTACAAAGGCTCAGTCCAAAATTACAGACTTTAGCTCTTTAGCGACGGTGCTGAAATCTGATTCATTCCAGCACACGAAGGAAAATTCCGACTCAAATTCTAATGCTATGGATACGTCAGACTTTCAGGCGTCTCTTTCAGAAGATGTGAAACCTCATCCAATGGATTTCCTCTACTTGGAAATGAATGATAATTGTGATTCAATTACGAGCGCACTGGATACAACAGAAGCAAGTCTTGAATCTGAGAAGTCTATGGATGTAGTATCCGTCATAGATGAAAGCAAGTGTGCCGAGGCTGTCAAAGGTGGCAATATGGATATTTCTCAAAGTAGATACAGCATGGAGACTAAAGAGCATTCTTTGGAGAGGCCTTCTAAAAATAAGGAAACTTGCACTGAAAAAACTGTCCCCATATCCTGGACCAGGGAGGAGGACAAGGTAATCTTACAAATCTTCCAATCAGAATCCACCATGGAACAAGCTTTAGTCAAGATTGGTCAACAGCTTCCATCACGTAGTATTGATCAAATACATGCCAGGTTTCAAATCTTGATGAACTTGCTGCAACAGATGACTGGAGTTAAAATGGAGGAAGAGTCCAACAATGTAGTTCACTAAAATTATTTAAAGGTGTGCTGTTTTTATGAGACTGAATTTGAATAGGGTTTTATTCTTTGTACATTAATCGTGTAATTAAAGTAGATGTTGATGTTTAAAACAATCCTAGGTAAGTATAGTGTATGTATTTATATGCATTTATGTAATAATACCTTTAAAGTGTAAATGGATTTCCCTTAAGAGCCTCTCTCACCTCATGGATAAAGTATTGTTCATAGGCCTACTTCACATACTTGCTGTCCTTGTAATATTTAAATATTGTATGTATCCATATACTATAGTACCCAAACACAATGTGGTATCATATAAGCTAGTAAAAAAGCTAAATACTTTTCATGGTTTCAAACTCATTGAATCCAATAACCTCAGCCAATTTAAAAAAAAATGTTTTTATGATTTCATTTTGAGATACATATAGCTTTTTATTTATTTAGACCTATCTGAATGTATTAAGACTCTCCCCCCCTCCCCCACCCCTTTCAAATTGTTTAAATATTTGTAGAGAAAAGTCCATATATTAAACTTAACCATTCATATCAACTTAATTTATTTAGTAATGAAGCTGCTGTGGATCCATAATATTTAACACAATGAAGAGATCAACAGGGGCCTACATTTTGCTAAAATAATAAAATCCCACTTGTATTATAATCCTATTATTGTTGGAGTTTCACTTGTTTCTTTTTAGTTCTGCTACCGAAAGTGTGAGAACATCAAAAGTTCCTATATATTGTGGATGTACCAGCTGTTGAATGATTGAGAGAGAGCTTAACCCTGAACAGCAGCTGACAGACTAAACTCTGATCTAAAAATATTGACTACTGTCCAATGATGATGTAGTTCTACTTGTACTCGCTTTCCACTTACCTTGTATACTTGTTTAGGTCAGCATAGTTGAAATAAACCTGAATAATCACCCACAATCCCAATTCTATTGTCATTAAAAAAATTCAAAACCATAAATAAAAATTCTTCAGATTGCTTTACTTTGTTGTGCTTTTCAATTTTTAATTGTTGGTCCTTCGTTACCTTCTCAGAATTGAATCGTTTTCCTTTTATACCTTAAATTTGGCTGTATATGACCACATTTATTACGAAAATAAAATACAAATATATCTTTTCGAGTTGATTTGAGAACTGTTTCTTTATTTTGTCTATGACTGTCGTTCACTTCGGTTCAACAATAGTATTCACTGAGAAATTTTTGTTTAATGAAACTTAACGTTAAATCCACCTATGTTCTCGTCTCTAGTACTATGATGAGTGTATTGTAACTTTGGGGTAAACTGTTCAAAATTATTCCAACAACCCACCTATATCTTTAAGTTCCTCACCAAGATCAATTAATTTTTTGAACAAGTTTGCCAATTTTGCAACGGGGTATACCATATCATTTTCATTTTTCAGCCATTTTGTAAGGTAAATACATCAAATCAGATATACATTATTGCTTAATGTGACCTTTTCATGTTGGTTTTTTGAGAGCCACTCATGCTTCCTTTGAATTTCTTATGTGGCACAATTGGCTATTATCAACCAAAATTTCAAGCCATCCATGAGCTTGATCATCAAGCATCTGGCAATTTGCAATTTCTTCAACATTTACACATCAGTTACTGTCTCAGGCCTATCCTTTATAATGTTCCACAGCTTTTATTTCATTGGAAACATTTCCATATAAATCAGTTCTCACGGTTAAGTTTCGCAATGCTCATTTTTGCTTCTGCCCTTTCTTTATTGCTACTATGACACCCTTTTCAATTAACCTATTTGTTTATTATGTTTCTATTTGTCACAATATACACACACTTTTGGCGTCTTCAGTCTTTTGGTCTAAAGGTAATAAAGAAAATGTGTTCTAGTGGATTGGTTGATGGCTTGATAAACGATGACTGCAAAATTAAAGTTTTCTGTTATATTTGCGCAAAAGGTAAAATGATGTATTTGGCATTTCCAAAGCAATTGTAAAAGAAATAAACCACAGAACTAAACATCATCCAAGACGTGTATTAATCACAACTTGTGAATGTGAGGAATGCCAGGCCTCCACCGTGGTTCGGATTCCACGTTAAACTGTAGGTCCTTCATTTCATCTCACAATCACCCTACCATTACACATTAGCGTAAGTGCGTATAACCCGAACGGGTAGTAAGACGCGGTGCTAATAATAATAATAATAAACATCCATATAGGTATCTGTGAACCCATGAAGACAATTTCATCAGTTGGTAAGCGCTATATACTTACATTTATTTATGGATTATGCCTGGTATGTAATAGTTTACTTCCTCCAATATAAATATAAATTGGAAACAAAAATTAAGGAGTTTGTAGAACTGATGAAAAACAAGTTTAAAGAAAACTTAAGATAATTAGATTGGATACAGGAGGAGAGTATGTGAGACACAAGGTAAGCAAACAAGGGGATTCAGATGCAAGATACAGCGCTGTTTACTCCACAGCAAAACAAATTAGTTGGAATTAAAAATTAGACACTTATCAAGATGGCTAGGTACATGCCTCTGGACACAAAATTGACATGCAATTTTTGGGCTGGGGCAGTTAACACTGCTAACTACCTATAGAATTGTTCACTAACCCAGGTAGTTGACATTAAAAGGCCTACAAACGCTACAAACAATGCTGAAAGAGGATTGTTATCATTCTTGATGTTCGCTTTACAGAAGGCTTTTATCAAGAATTAGACAATGATTTGAGATTTACTGAAAAGAAGATCAACAAGAAAGATTCAGATGTGGTTATTGACATCAGATTCAACTTAGCACATTGTAGTATAGATGCTACTGGAGCAACTGCCAAAATTAATGAACAAGACGAGGATCCGAATTAAGAGTACTTTGAGGAGAGCTCTGATCATTTAAATGACAAAGACAGAAACAGTGTATATCAGCAGTGAAACACAATCACAGCATGTGAATAAAGGAATACCTTATGTTGACAAAGTTAGAAACTCATTAAGCTACAAGCCCAGATGATTGAGCCAAAAACTTTGAGTGAAGCCATGGTCAGCAATCATAAGGATGAGGGGATCAAAGCTATAGTTAGTGAAATGAATTCTTTGAAGAAGAATATAACTGGGTTACTGTGCAAGCCACCAAGTAACTGCAAGGAAATTGGTTGCAAATGGGTTTACAAACTAAAAGTGTTAACTCCTCTGGTAAAGCAAGCAACAGTCAATTATACTGTCAATTGCTGCTATTCAAATTATCCTGGTACAACACTTTGATGCTAAAACAGCGTTCTAAAATGGTAAATTAAACTAGACCATTTTTATGACGCAACCATGAGGTATGAGGAAGAGAACAAACTGGAGCAGGTTTGTTTGCTTAAGAAAAGCTTATAAGGGTTCAAACAGGTTGCAAAATCATGGAATGAAGCAATTCACACTGTTTTAGTTAGGAGCTAGCTAAAGCAGGATAGAGTCAAGGCACAGCTGACTAATGTCTATTCACAGCAATTATAAAAACATAAGTGGTGTTTTATACTCATGCATTGATGACATGATTGTAGCGAGTAGGCTAAAGGAAGCAATCTTACTGGTAAATTAGAATTTGAGATGTAGAATCTGGGTAACATCCATCATTTTTGGGTCTAAAAATTGGAAGGAACCTAGATGGATATTATGAGATATATCAATCAGCTTGCAGCACTGTTTGTTCTCAGAGATGCAAAGGCATCAAATTCACCACTTCATATAAGCTACCATAAATTAAAGAGCGAAACCAAGAATCTGCTCAACAATGGAGACTGCCAGAGTTTAATTGGGCGCTTACTTTATATATTAGCGACCAGATATTTCCACAAGTGTGTCAGTTCTGGCACAAATAGTAAGCAAACCAACTCAGACAAGATAAAATAGATATTCAGATGATTGGCACGTTGAAATTTAAATTGACACTAGGTAATGCAAATACCAAGGAACTGGTTGCCGAATATGTGGATGCATATTGGGCTGAAAACAAAAGTAGATCGAAAATCCAGCAGATATGAATACTAGGATAAAGGTGGTGTCGTCAGTCGGGCTTGTTGAAAACAATCATGTGTAACACTGTCCACTACAAAGTCAGAATTTATTGCATGTTTGGAGGCTTTGTTGATTTGAAACATTTTTTATGACATGAAGCTTTCGATAAAATGTCCCACCTATTACAATACACAAAAGCAATCAACTCAGGCCCATTGAAGAGGAGAAGTCCAATTGCTCCAAGCATATAGACATAAAATACTGTTTTGTAAAGGACTTTCAAGGAAAAGGTGAAATGTAAATACTGTCCAAACGATTTGATGCCGAGTCCAACAAATATGATGCTTGCAGATCTACTCTCAAAACTACTACAAGCATGAATTTTCAAGAAGTTAAAGGAAGAGTACAATCTTGTTTGAATGAGGATTGTCAGAAATAACATTTACACTAGTGACTTGTTTATGTTGACAACTGGTTTCTTTTTATTTCTAACTGTTGATGTAGTTGGGTTCAAGTTAAAAATAATTGAAGTAAACCTAAGTCTTATAGCTCAATCCATATTTCATATTGTTTTTCTCCTGCCCCACTGGAAATATTAAAGTTGAAATCAATAATATTCTGGTGTGATATTTATTTTCCTATGGTTGGTTTTTTTTGTACACTCCAATCTTTTATTACCTGCATCAGTGGTCACATGGTCTAATGTGTCCATTCTTGTGGTGGACTGGATTGCTGGTGACGAGATTGGGGTTAAAATCTTGGTTGGATATGCTGAAGGTGGTTTTTACTTAATTATTTATCATACTCTCACCATGTAAACGCAGGTGGATTATCTCTAAATCTTCATCCCTTTTCTATCAATTAGCATAACAAATGTACTTAATTGAATACTAAAATGTGTGAATAAAACCTGTTGCCATAGTCTCTCTTACAAACCAGCCTACTGACTTTACAGAAGGCTGTGTATAACAAGTCTCGAACAAATTTACATCTTTGTTCTATTTTCTAAAATTTTCATTTAAAGACAATGAAGTTGAATGAGTAAAATCATTTTGACACAGTAAAAAAGTTGACTGAATGAAATTAAAAAAAAAAGCTATTTTTCTACACGTGTATAAAACTTTTCCTTTCTGCCTTTACCTCAATATTTCTTCTCTGCTGCCCCCTTTTTCTCAAGCACACTACCAAGATACTTCTTTCAAATTTACTCCATCAAGTTGTATCACCTTTCTTGGTCTTGTTCTCTGCCTTGTCATGACCATCGCTTCAATTTTCGCCATGATAAATTTAATTCCCCACTTTATCACTTCCTCATTCCATTCCTGCAGCTGTGCCTATATGACCTCTCCTTATCCACCCATACCATCAAGTCAGCGGCAAACATCATTGCTTTAATTTTCTCCTAACCCAGTTTCCTTTCCACTCTATTCATGATCATTTACATCAACTATATAAAGAGTAATGAGAGGTCAAACCCCTGCTTAACTCCATTTTTTAATTGAAACCACTCTGTTCATCCTTTCTGCGTCTTTACATGGCTCACATTTTATCCTACATATTACTTACTCTCTTAGCAACTCCTATTTCTACTCCAGCCTCCTCTATTGCTTTCCAGAATTTCTTCCTATACACATTATAATATGCTTTTTCTACATCCGTGAATGCCATTACCAGAGCCTTCTCAAACTCATATCGCTTTTTCATCAGCTGTCTAATTCCAAATATTAAATCTATCATCAACCTCGTCTCTGTGAACCCATGTTGCTCCTCTCTCCATTTGACCCTACATTTTCCTCACTATCCTTTCCACACCCTATTAAATCAAAATGTTTATCTTTTAGTGGAACTCAATGATCTTTGTAATTACAGTGAATTAATGTAGTACCGCGTCTTACTACCTCTTCGGATTATATGCTAAAGTACTAATTACTATAATGGGTTAAGAATTAGGAAGGTTGAATTTAGAAGAGTGAACCCACATGTGTGTGGAGGGAGATTGGAAAACCATTGAGGAAAAGCCACGCCCCTGTTCACCCGACTGAGATTCAAACCTCGATCTCCCCATCCTTGGTATGAGCTAAGCTACAATACTTTATGAAACAAAGAAGGATAAAAAATGTGTGGTAAAATAAAAACTATTTCTATTAAATATGTCCGCGCATTGATAGAAATGTCGTAACTAATTAAAAGTGTGTGATGAAGTGATAAAGAGAAATTGTATTTATTATAATTAATTAGGTTGTTTCCAACTGTCGAATAAAAAAAACTGATGTTAGGACTATCATAGCTAAGAAGAAAGCATTGCAGAAAATCACTAGGATTTCTAAATCTTCCGGTAATCTCCAAAAGGTGAGTTTATTTTTATCGTACATTATTTTGACTTGGATACTTTAAATAAAATGACATATATTATTTGAGTAATTGGATCGTCTATAGAAATAAACACAAGTAAAGTCAAATCTATAAAAATATTTCTTATTGATGGTAAACACAACACCTCAATTTAACCAAAAATTATTTGTAGGCCTATGTTATTAACTGGAGTAGACCCTAACTTTGATAAGTTTTATTTCCTTTCTTTGTAGGCCTAGCGTTTATTTTTGCATAGCATAGGTCGAAACAAAAAGTTGTTTTGAAATTCTAAGAACAAGGGGAATTTATATATTATTGAACTAACCTACTGTTTATTTCTAGCTTCATGTATGTTGTGTACTGGTAGGTCTTAGGATTCGGATGGATATCTCGAGATTTTGCATATTTCTCTTCCAAGTAGTTCCATGTATTATCACCTCACTAGAGTTGCACGGCTGTAGTTATGGCAATCACCACACCGACTCCTTTCACTCCCTATATTGTACCACACTTTCAAAGTATCCTTACATTCCACAGGCAGAACTTCCCCCTCACCTTAATCCTTTCAACGTTGTTGCTTGCTACTCAACAAAAGACAAGCTATCACCATTATTCGCTCCAAGGAGTGATGCCGGGTTTTGAGCTGCAATCTCGGGGGTCTTGTAGAATGACATCCAAAGTCAAAGGACAAGGGCAAGAATCCCTGTCAAAGTATAATTTTTCTGAGTTACCTTAGGAAATAATTATTTACAGTAAAATATTACATTTTTATTTAGTTTATTTATTACTGTAGGAATCTATAAAAATATAGTTTCTTCCCTATATTTAGAAAAATATAGCCATTTCTTTTTGTTTTTTCAGTTCATAGTTTTTACGGTAACTACTTAGGCTGATTATTTAAATACATAGTATAAGGTGGTCAGAATTAAAATAAGTGCACCACAATTTGTTTGTACAGGAGATAGAAAAACCAAAGTGAAAACCACACTTTTTTCTAGGTGAAAGCCCGATAAAAGAAATTGGAAAGATCTTTGAAAAAGTTATTGAGTTAGAAAAAGGTGGCCAAAGTTGGTGAAAAATTACAATTTTTTATAATTTTATTTCAGTTAAATATAATTTACGTACTGTACGGCTACTTCACTTTACAAATAGGCCCTACTGTTAACGTTTTTTGAACATCATACTACCAAGAACATTGTATTTTATGATTAAAAAAAAATCAGAATTAAATAAAGCTTGATAAACCATGTTTCAATTAAAATAATTAATTTTTTATTATTATACGATTATAAAGACACGATGCTAAAAAAAATAACCCAACCAAAACCAAGTATTTTCTTTTTTTACTGCTACGTTCAGAACACAGGTTATTAACAGCTTAATCTGATTGGGTAGAGATGAGGAAGGAAGCTAAGAGGAAGTGAACCTGCATTTGCATGGAGTAAAGATGGGAAAACCAAAGTGATAAATCACTTGTAGAAAATCGTTAAAGATATATATATATATATATATATAATGGGAAAACCATCTTCAGTTCATGCAGATGAGATTCGAATCTCAACCTCCCCATCAATGGTGATCAAACAATGGCTGTGGGTAACTAAACTTTGTAAACCAATATTTACTTTGTCTCGACACCTTGAAGTGAAAATATTGTAATCGTCAAAATTTTGATAAATGTTAACGTTTCATAGCCTCCTGAAACAAAAAAAGTTGTTTCTGCAATGCTGTCCGACTATTTGTACCTTAACTTGGGAGAGAACCGAAACCATTTTACTGTTTGGGCTAAAACTTTGTATCTGGGGTTTACATAAGGGCCCCCCCCCAACCCCTTGAGGGGTTTTTGAAATTAGATATCTAACCATAAATTTAAGGCTAGTTTATTGAAAGGTAAAAAAAGAAAATATTTCTATTTTCTCAAAATTCAATCTAATGATTTTGATTAAATTTGATATCTAAATGCGGATAACTCGAACGGGTAGTAAGACGCGTTAATAATACTATTAATAATAATAATAATAATATCTAAACACAGTTTATCATTATAAACAAGATGGACATTTTCATTTCCTTATGAACATGACTTTGAGGGTACTTTACACAGGAGAAATTTTCAAATTTTCATTATTTCTCAGCAACTATTTGAGACTCGCAATAACTTATAATTTTAAAGCTGTAGTACTAATAAATGTAAAAATCTTTTATTTTATAAAACCAATAAATTTTGAACTATAAACAAATATATATGTACACTTTTTAATCAGGGGTTTAGTGGAGTGGGAACGCGAGCAGGCACTGCTTTTTGTGGAAAAAGATTCTAAATATTTTTTTAAATAAATTTTTATGCTTTGCAATTCCAAGTTAACTAATTGATTTTATATCAATATTGTGTTAAAACTTTTTCATACTTTTAATCAATAAATTCTGATGAAATTTACAATGCTCTATGCAAATTCCTGGAATTTTAGGGGAAGTTGGTTAAGTCTCAAAACCCCACTTTGACTTTGGAATTGCTACGACGTTGCATACTGGCACTGCTAAGTTTATGACTACATTACTGTTTTTGATACAAGTTTTTAAAAATGAATTTGATTATTATGCTCTTTGGTTGAAAAAGATGTTTTTCTTTTCACAAATTTTCTGTAACAGTGTTCCTAGTTCCTGATGCCATAGAGTTAAGGGCGGCTCGAGGTAAATTTCGCGCCCAGGCGGTATTGCTTTTTGGCACCTCTCTACGTAACCGGTGGATAATATAGTACATTCACCATAGGAGTGTAGGTAACTAACACCTAGCACAAGTTAGCAGATCAAATCTCATGTATCCATTTGCCAAACCATATTATCTGCACTGACTATAATATGTTGATTTATCGTCAGTTTTGGCAGTTTAAACTTTCACAAAAAATAATTTTATTATTAATTTGGTTTTTCTTTTGGCAGTTCTTAAATATTCTGCTAGCTGCCAGCTATCACATTTCTCATGGTGATTGACCCCAAAACTAACGTAGCCTGGGCATGATATAAAAATTGAAGGGGAAACTCCACAAATGTTAAACGTTTCACTTCGAGATTGTACAAAAACTGTTAGGATTACAAATAAAGCTATAAGAACCTGTTTTGTATACAATGTCATCTTCTATTTTTTATTATAAGTTTAACAAACACTTTGACATTATGAATGGTTTACGTTATAATTGCAAAAAAAAAAGTTTTAGGGCACCATTATTTCCAGCTGGCAAATGTAAAATGTTTTTATAAGAATGGCACTAGATTCTATTTTACTCACCACAAAATTATACTAATGTGTAAAATTTCATGTTAGTATCAAAAATTGAATCTTTAATAAGCTTAGCAGCTCCACTATAACACCCTGTCTACATTAGGTTTGGGGACTATTTTCATATCATGCCCAGGTTACATTAGGTTTGGAGGTTTGGGGACTATTTTCATACCACACCCAGGCTATGTTAGGTTTGAAATTATATGTTTGGGGATTATTTTTATATCACACCCAGGCTATGTTAGGTTTGAAGTTGTTAGGTTTGGGGATTATTTTCATATCACGCCCAGGTTATGTTAGGTCATGTCTAGCTCGGTTTGACACCCCGGGCAGCCGCCCTGTTCACACGGCCCTTATGCCAACCCTGCATAGAGTAAGTAACAGTGTATATTAATTCATTTCACAAATCCTAATGAGTTTTTAGTAAATGTCTATTTCAAGATAAAGGCGAGAGAAAGTCTGTGCGGCGCACCATACCATTTATGTTTTATTACTAAAATACAAAATTGCTTTTACCTCACTGTGAGTAAATTTGTGGACCTAAAATTTCTAAGGCGCTTTTATTTTTATTATTATTGGAGTTTACCGACATATCTACACAACTAGAGGTAATGTAAAATCATTAAAATTATTCTACTCATGTCAATGTGTACAAGATTCATAATTTCCAAACTCCTTTTTTAACAACCTGTATGTGTGTGTAATTTCTCTAAAATAAAAGATGTCTTAAACTAAAATAATTTAATGAATATTTTCAGGGGATAGAAATAATAGATACGACATACATGCCCTCCCTCCCCTAAGTAAACTCCTGGATGTGCCACTGAATCTTAAGTTCTTCAAAATTAATTCTGCTATAAGTGGGAAAAGGTCTTATTCATATATAAAACATGAATAAAATTATTTAGAGAAATCCTTTTCCGCTTTCTCTTCTTAAAAAACCAACGTTATACAAATAGGTTTGATCTAATCAAGGAAACACTGTTTATGCAAATTATTTATAAGGTAAACATAATCAAGTTTACTCTATAAATAACTTTTAACATAGATCATACAAATACATCACAGTGAATATTTTCAATAGCTCAGGTTTGGAGGTGACAATTAGTGTCAAGAGTTTTACCTGAACAGGATATAAATGGTGGTGGGAAGGTGGAGTAGCGGGGTTTACAGAAAAAAAAGATGGAAAGATAGTGAATGCCAAAAAGGGGTTAGGGAGGAGAGGGAGAGGTGCTTCCGAAGACAAAGCAATCTACCAGGAAGCTAATGAACTTTGTCAACAATTTAGACATGATTTAATTTGAAAATATCAAATTTTGTTAAAATTATTGTATTATAAATATTGTCGTATATGATAGAGCATTATCTTATTCTTTATAATAATATGATAACTTCAAAACTATATTCTTGTATTTCATGTTTTATTTAATTTTAATCTAATTGAAATTACGTCTTATTGTAAAAAAGTAAATATTAACTTTTAACTTTTTTTTATTAATATAGTTCACTTTAAATGTATAAGTTTAATATAATTTAAAAAAAAAATGCATGTTGTTACTATGCATATTTTCTAAGCAACAGAGTAAACAACTTTATTGTTCTTATATAGTAGGTATCCATCCGAATCTTAGTAGGCCTGATTTAGCATTTTAGACCAGTAATATCTTAGTAGGCCTGATTTAGCATTTTAGACCAGTAATATCTTGGCTAGTTAACCTTCAATATAATATTTTTGTACTAGGTCTACGCCAAGTCACAAAAGGAATATAGTAACCTAGATCAGTACTAAACAATCCTAACTAACCTAACAGTCATCCTCATAAATAAAAAACTATTACAACACAGAAGCATACAGTAATACCTTGAAGCTTATAGAACCAACAAATTTCATAAAATGCTACACTGGTTATTAAAACCAGTATATTAATATAGCCAGCTGTATAGTGGTAACTTTCATTAATATATATGATAATTTATAATAACCATTAGTAATCATTTCTTGTTTGATAACAAAGACACCCCAAGTTGACCTAGTTGGAACTGTGTTTTTTGTGAATCATTTTAGAACTCTCTGGTTCATCTGCGCAAACATTGGAACAATGTCATGTCAAGTCAAGAAACGAAGAGACACTGGAACTGATGAGCACTGGACGAGGGCCCTACAAATTTCACAAGCCATCATATCCCAAGGTAGTGGTGGTAGCCCCCCCTCCCCCCACACTTTAACTACAATCTTGGTTACGAATGGGATGGAGGTGCGGTTTCGACTGTCAAGCGTCACCAAATCTTCAACTTGGACATGACTGCTGCTCTGAGGGCTACAGATTAAACCGCTGCTGTCACTACCATTTTGGAGTATCTCTATACAACAGGTAGACTACGTGAGATATTAAAACTATAAAGTTCATATTTACAGAGAGATACACACACATAAACAGATTTTATAAGTTTATTTATATTTATAAATATAATTTGGATTGAGAATTGTAGGCCTACTATTTATTTTTTAATAAACAAAATATTGATACACACATATAAGATAGGTGTAAGTTTCATGATAGTAAACAGAAAATTAACAATTGTTTACAAAATTAGTTAAATAATTGTTATAAACATTCTAACTCCTGAAAAACGACTTTGTTGACTTTAATCTGAATGGGCGTGTCTAGTATTAGTGGATGGAGTCTTTAAGAGCATATAATGCACACTTGCCGATAAGTTAGGCCTGTTCTTTGAATTTTGTTTTAGTTACCATACATAACATGTGTTTCTTTCTCATAGTGAGTGTTAGATGTAGGAATGTGTTTAAAAATTATAATGTGCAATATCAATCAAACTTGCATCTGTTGACCTGCAATGCTTTGAATGTTAAATTACATTTTCAAAAAACTTGTTATAATTAAAAGCAATTTGATGATATGTACAATGACACCCTATTTAGTATTCTAATAAAAAGGACTTGCAGAAAACATGCCATAAAACATTTATCTGTGCAGTATACAATGATAATGTTAATACACCATTAGTGTTATTCTTTATATTTTCGGAAGTAGCAGCTGAAGATCACATGACTTGACATCTGACTTATGAAAGCTGTTTTGGTAACATTTAAAATTTAACAAAACCTTCCAATTTAAACAAACTAGCTATGCTTGTTTTGTTCATACTATCCTTTATTTTTCAGATATCCCAAGTACAATCAGTGCCAGTCAGTCACTCACTGCCATTTCTTACTCCAACGCTTCAAGTCTCGGTCAGCCTTTTCACATCACCTGCATCCCTTTTGGGGACCCCAGACATTTAAATTTGAGTATTATATGTAAAATAGTTGACAAAAAACTCAAAACACTTATAATATTTCCACAATTATTGTTAATAATATTTTTATCTTTATATCTGCATTTTCTCTTTGATGAACTAGAAAGTGTTGAATTTAGAGTGAGCTCTGAGATGAACATTAAGTGGTTGCTGCGTAGTTAGACCTAAGGTTAGGAAACTTTGTTGATTACTTTTGACATTTTTGTGATAGATCTATTTCTCTTGAATAGTAAATACCTAAACCTGTTTTATTTTCACCAAGAAAGCAGTAGGCCTATAAACAAACAAACCATATTCAATTTTTTATCTAACACTTTTGTTTACTATGTTTAAATGTTTCTATAGATAATCAACTATTATCTCTTTATATAGACCCGTTATAGCTAGGTAGCTTATAATAATGTTACATAGTAAATTACTGTTTATTAATATTTTCTAGATTTAACTTGCTATTATGTCTCAAATTATGAAACATGAAATTAGTGGAGTCAAGAATTGAGCCTAGAATTTATAAACCTACCAAAAATTTTTCCATTTGTTGAAAATAACCCTATTATGAATATTGTTTTTAAGTGATGTGTAGTAAAATTACAATTTCCAATATCCATTGTGTCGAGATCGAGCTTTCCTGTTTTTATGTTAACCATTTATGTTGTTGCTAAGGACTGCAGGTATTTTAATTCAGCATCGCAAATTAAATTTGGACAATTTATATATATATATAATTATTTTTGTCTGGCCAATCTCTAGTGTTTATTTTTTTAAATAAACTGGTTGTGGAAAAATGATTATGATTATTTCCATTCCTTAGCAGGTTGGTTTAAAAAATGTCATCCCATATTTTATGAAATATCTCACTTTCACTGATCTTAGCATTATAAAATAATATATTATACAGATTTTTATCAATCAAATAAATGCATAAGATGCAACCCTAAATAAATGTTATTTGATTCATCAGGCCTTCTCCCAATATTTGCCTGGTGAATATTAAAGGAAGTGGGTATTCAATAGTGTATAAGGTCAATTTATTTATATAAAGGACAAATTATTTTTGTTTTTATACGCTTTTATTATATTGTATTGAACTTCAACAATATATTCATTAAATGTGTTACAAATCATCTAACATGATCAATAATAAACCTGCCTCGGTGGCGGTGGCGTAGTTGGCTAACACGCTAGTTTTGTGTTGAGCTAGACCGCCGAGGATGGGAAGATATGAGGCTCGAATCTCAGCAGAGTGAACTTGGGTGGATTTTCCTAAATGGTTTTTAACTCTCCCTCCACACAAATGTGGGTTCACTTCCTCTAAATTCAACCTTCCATATTCATAACACACTACCTAGTGTATTAGTACTTGGCATATAACCCAAATGGGTAGTAAGACACAGTGCTAAAAAAACATGTCTAATACCGTATTATCATTACTATGGTACTTTGGTGTCAATGTGCTTGGTTACAGTACCTGTAATCTGCGGTAGGAAAAAATTCAGGTTTACAACTCCAGTTCCAGTAAAAGAAAATTAAAACTGTTGATTTAAAAATCATTTATTAGGCCTCACATGCAAGGATCACAATCATCATGTTTTAACACACAATATTTATAATATACACATGATATGTTCTCAAACAATCAGTGTCAGAGCAGCTTGTATTATGTTCCGTCACACTTGGCACAGAGTGTATCATGGCCTGCCCCTACAGCTTGTGTAAAGTGTGTATCTTAATATTTTAAAAGTATAAACACTAAAATAAATAGTTCACTTTGGTGGCTACATGGTCTAAAATGTGACAAAAAAACTAGACTGCTGAAGATGGGTAGATCAAGGTTTGAATCCCAGTCAAGTCTACCGAGGATGGTCTTTACTAAATGGTTATCATTTTCTCCTTGAAAATGTGAGTAGCCTTTTTAATTCAAACTTCCTCATCCCAGATACAGTGTAATCAGTAAATATACATATAAACTGACCAGGTAGTATGACAGTGCTAAACAAATATAAATAAGAAACTGACAAGATTGTGTATGCTTATAGAACACATGTTGTTCAGTAACGTTGGGCGATGTAATGATATCAATTTTCCTGGCTTTATTAATATTTGAGATCATATTTCCTTTTTTCAGTTGACTTGATTTAAACTTATCTTTTCTAAGATACGGCCATGTTTCTTTTTTTTATTTCATTTAGCAGCACGTGTCAAGGGCATGGTCTGATTTCCGAGTAATATTGCGCAGCAAAATAATAGCAGGTGCATAGTGACGCCAAGCCAGATTTAGTTTCGCGCTCATAGATAATTTCCCTATTGGTCGATGGAAAGAAATCAAGTAATGATCTGGGTTCGAGAGTATCTTTTTCTACGGGGTTCACAATAAACAAGGCAGCAAGACGCTTGGCTTGCTGACACCAGTTGAGAGTCTCTCCTCATCTTATGAAGTTGATAGATGTGTGCAGAGATGTAATAACATATAGGCATTGCCTAACTAGTGTATCATAATGAATACAAATATTTTACAGTCGATAAAATAATGTGCAAATAAAACTTAACATATATAAAGTACGAGGAAGTCTTAATATTCAAAAATATCACCCAATTATATAACCTTAGAAAGTATAATATATAATTGTTACAAATGGCGCTCAACGTGGAGGTTTTATAAGAGACTTGATGAAGAGTAAACGTTACAATAGGAGTACAACGAGAGGCTTACATAATGGTATATGTTATAATTGACATACAACGCGGGGCACGACAAGAAGATTTAATTGTAATCGTTACAATTGGCAGCCAATGTGAGGAAAGAAGAAGAGATTTTATTGTAAATGTTACAGCGATAAACATGGTACAACTTATTGTGTGTGTACTTTGCCACAAATATTGGTGTGGTTGGATTTTTTTATTAGTAAGTTCAAATTTTAAGAATTTAGAGTTGAATTTATGAAACAATACAGCCACCTTAACATAAAGGGATTAAAAATCTACTCTCCCGTGTAGAACGAAGATATTAGTTCCCTTTCCCTCAGTGGAACATATATTTAGCATCAAAATGAGCAGTATTAACCTGCTAGTTCCTCCCATGATCCACCTCATTAAAGGTTTGTAAGGCCAAGATGATGTAAAGGAAATGTAGTCGATCAAAGATATCCACATTTGGTACGTTAGTTGATACAAAAAGTCTGTTTCTAACGGGACTTGGAACCAACTGTAGTCACATTATCGATGTTTGGATTCACCCACCATAATGATTCTAATAAGGTTCCACCTGTAATAATCCAGGGATTTATAGGCAGTTAATTCTAGACTCTCAGATGGTGAATAACAGTCTTTCAGGTGGTGTAAGTCAATGCGGTGAAGCCCAGAGTCTCAGATGGTGTAAGCCCATGTGGTGAAGCCAAGACTCTCATGGTATTTCAATGCAGTGAAGCACAGCTTTGGCGGACCTCTCCATGAGCATTTCTAACAGGCAGATCAATGTATCCCTGGCACAAAAGTTTGACGAAGATAAATGATATATTCACATCCAAGCAATAAATGAGAAATTTATCTTTGTAACAAACATCAATAGAATTGTTCTTTTTAGAAATTTTCCAGCTTATTAATAATTATACTGCAGCCCTATTTCAAGGAAATCTGGTAACAGGTTTTTTAGCACACTAACCATTTGAGATAGATGCCTATGCAGCCTACTATTTTATGATAATGTGTTAGGGATGAAGGTTTTATTTATAGGAAGTGCACCCACATGTGTGTGGAGTAGGAGTGGAAAACCATTTAGGATAAACACACTCTCATTTGGCCCAACCGGGATCAAACCTCAATCTCCCAGTCATTGGCAGCCAGTCTACGGCAAGCGTAACACCTTAGCCCACGTGACCAGAAGCAGGTTAAGCAGCTACAGCTAGTTTACTCCTAGGGCCTCTCTAATAATTCATACCCCACCCCACCCCCCACCCCTCCCGGCTGTGTCTACAGTAGAGATTTGTTAAAATGTTTTTTAAATGCTGAACATTATTTGATTTTGCAGGTTTTGTAAATCTTACTGTCATAAGAATGCAAGGAATCCAATTATACTAAATTCAAATTCAACCTAAGTGATAGCCCCCTGCCCCTTCTCTCTCTCTCTCTCTCTCTCTCTCTATATATATATATATATACTTTTTTTTAAAGGTTACCTGTAAATAATATATTCTTTAAATGAAAACACACACTTGCCCATCCACTAATCATTTTACATCCAACAAGCTCACATAAGGATTACAACTGAACTACTAAGTGAAAATGTAGTATAGGCCTAGTATAGCGGAACTAGCCACAGGAAAACATCTATCGTAAGTCTCATATTTAAATACAGTAATACATATTTTAAGGATAAATAATTTATAAATATACTTACTTATTCAAGTTCCTTTCCAACCTAGCTTAACCTAACCTTCATTAAGGTATTTACTCGGCTGGCTTTATCCAAACTTTCTGATGTTCCATTTGCTAATAAATTAGAATCTCAATCAATATTTGTGAAATAAATTATTCAACTTTCATTGTATAAGATGACATATTTCAAAGAATCGTGGATTAAACAATGTGTTGGTATTGTAAGTTTACATTTGGACTAAAGTTTTATTGAGGTGTCTTAATTTTGTAAAAATAAAATAATTTTAAATAAATATATTTAGGCCTATAATATCATTGGATTTGCCATTTCCTTGTGAGTATAGAGTGCATATGAGTTGCTATCTTCAGTGAAATACTGTAATGTATTATTCAATATGATAATTAGCCTGCACATAATTCCTGATATAATTAGTAAATATTGGAAACTTTTTTTCAGGAATGCATATTTTTACTAATTCATGTCAAGGATTACCTGAATAGTTCCCCATTTGGACCTCCGGGGCTCTGGACAGGGAAGTGGGTGCAGTACCTTCAAAATAAAACTCCAGGGAAGTTGGCCTTGTCATAGAACAACACTTCCACAGCTTCCAGTTCAGCTTCTGTGGTGGAAAACTACACCACATGTCACATGTTTTGGACCAACCAAATTGATATTTTCTTGACGACACACGATACTGTTGACCGGTCAACATGGTAGGCCTACATTTCTCCGCCAACAACCTAAAAGTGGGAGAACAAAGTTACTAGCCTATTTTACAAAATTATAGGAATAAATGTGTTTATATACCGATACTAAATTAATCTTAAATAACACATTACAAAAACAAACATGAAAACTTATTAATGTATTCAATCCAACAATTTAAATTAGTTATTCCTTCTAAAAAAAAAACTCCACTCTCAAACCATGTTTGTTTGTAAGTTTAGTAATAATAAATAATATAACCTTTAAAAAAAGTATATTTACATTTTGTTATTAACTTACCTGTAAGTCTCCCATGGCATAAAACTGAAGGGTATTCGACAGTTGCTGTAAATGAAGCAGTGGAAGTCCTCGTGTTTCGGGAGTCAATTTACAACATAGGGAATATATTTTGCCATACAACTTCCTTCGAAAATAGAAATCCCTAACATGCCTTGTTGAACATCACAGTAACTTAATTAGCCTCTTCTTCAAAATACCCATCAATTACAACCAAATAGGCGACGATAGTCAAGGTGCACCATTTTCTAGACAACTCAAAACAATAACAGTATGCATGACATCTCTATTGCTAATGCGCATTGCACCAAAGTAGCTTTATGTTTAAGGGATAGGAGTAAAGCTGTGTACAAGGGATAGGAGTAACCCAGAAGGCTGGTCGGGACCTACCTTCGGAGTTCCTCAAGCGCGTTCCTCCTCCTCAAGCTCGTCCTAGTAAACAAATCAACCGTCTTCCGCCTTTTCTCTTACTTTTTCTTGCATACGGGCCTAAGACTCTTAACGTTCTTTCCTGATATAAATATTCATAGTGAAAACCATAGCTACTTCTGCAACATGAAGATGAGACCGACGCCTCACACATCGTGATCACCAGTTACTTTGTCCGCAGATGTAGGATGACGTCCAAGTAGTTCCTTCGTCAAATTGATACAATAGAATACAAAATGTGAAGCGAGAGATGACCTTTTTATACAAACAGAACTGACGTTTCGGGGAGGGTCTCCACCCGGAAAAAACAAGGGGAGGTAATCTGCAGAATTGCGCTGAACAACAACTAGCGCTCATTAAATTACTTTAATCGCCTACATAAGATTTTTCAGTTATAAAATGATGATGTGAGCATGTGCGCAATGATGCAAGCATATTAAGAAAAAATGTATACGATCAAATAGCCACTAGAAGAATGCAGTGATTGTTCTCGCTAGGGAGTTATCACCCTCACAAGCTCACTTGCAAGGGCTCTGTGGTGAAGGGAGGGGGATGCGCATGGCGGATCTATTTTTGGCACTTTATCACGTGATTGGCTTGTGGTCTTACAATGGGAATATACCAAGAAATACCAATCCCAAGAGCTTTTGAATGTGTTTCCTATGATGACCAGTATTGAGAAATGTTAAATCTAACAAATTGTCTCAATATACAGATATATATATATATAAAATTAGAAATAGCTGTTACCTCACTCATAAGGCATTTATCGCAGAAACAGTTGTTTATTGTTTTATATTGTGAAAATAAAACTCCTTGAAAATTCAACCAAATCATATGAAATGTGAACATTAAAAAAAGGCCTATTTTGATGACTTAATTTTTATTGCTTTGATCGCTAAAACGAAAAAACAGTGTCTCAACATATGACATTGCTGGAGAATTTGGCTGGTGCAATGGCATGCACATTTATCTAGAAAGGATATCTCCGTGGGTATTTTATAACATAAATGGTGCCATTAAATTGAATCATAAATAATTTTCTGGCTACTATCAAAGTATATTAATATTATAACTTATTATAATTAATTTATTTAACTATCTAAAGAGAAGACTTTATACATGTATTTTTAAATATAAGAGTCTTGTTTCATTAAATAAATTAAAATAATCTTAACACACATTTGTTTTTTTATTTACATAAATAAGTTTTAAAAGTATATATTTATTCAATCCAAGCTCAACTCAGCTCGACAATTGAAAGCTTCACAAGAAACTCGCTCAAGATTGACTCAAATTAAAAAACTTGAGCTCGCAGACCCCTAAAAAGTATGTTTACATACATTAAATGTGATCTGAAGTGAACATTCATTAGTAATTGGGTATGTAAAGAACATTTTGGAGCGTTTAAAATAACCGTATAGTAATCAACATTAACATGAGGTGGTATGTTTATTTTACAGTTGTCAAAATTGAGACTGTGTTATAACAATAAATATTATATCAAAATAGATGTAGTAATCTCTCAAATAAGATTCTTTGAAAAGTTGTTCAACTATATGTGTGACAGTTAAGTCTTTAATATGTTTAATCCATACAATCACAAGAAATAAAATTTGCATACATATTTTGAAAAAAGTAATGGTGATTAAAATATTTGGTGTTAAAAAAATAATTTACTTTGATTATAAGTAGGCCTGTCAAGAGATGGAATAAATAGTTTTGTAGATTTATGAAATATATGAGAAATTTAATCAATAAAATAGTTACATTTTAGGTATATTTGAAAAGATAGAAATATTAATTCTGTATTGATGTTTAGTTTTGAAGAATGTTTAGAAAAACAATAAATCAATATGTTGACTATACAAGACAGTACATCCGAGTTTGAAATAGTAATTGCACAAAGTTTTATTTTCGCTCATTGATGTCATAAAACAATATAAGTTTTTTTTTTTAAAAGTCCAAAAATGTATATTTACATAAAAATAAAAAATCTTCTAGGTTGCTGGGATTTACTATAAAACCCTGTGATTCAGACAAGCAAGAGAGTTGATTTGGGTTCCTAGAAAGTTGTTTCTTAATTCAGTGTGAGGAAAATAATAATATAGGTATGTAAAAAATATGTGTGTCACCTGTCATGATCATGATCATCATCATTAACAGTTTCCTGTCACTGGCAGGGTCTGTCTCCAAAATAGTAGCTCTATTTACTTCTGTCCTCCCACCACTTTTCTTCCTCCACGTTGACACAATCTACTTCACTCTTACCACACTACCCTCAGCCACCTATCTGTGGGTCTTCTATGTTATGACAGTTAAATATTCTAGCTAAAACAACATTTCAACATTTTACAGCTTCTTTAACACAATGCTCCTTATGAATTCACATAGTTAGCTTTTTACAGGGGAAAGGATCTGTAGCTACACATTTCAACCAAAAAATGGAAATTGAAAAAAATGATCTAATCTTATGGCTTTCCCACACTGAATTATTAGTTATGAAAGTTAATAAGATTTTCAATAACTACATGTGGTATTTTTTTCACCTTTTACGTATCTGGCTCAATTGGCCGACACATTTTATAACAACCCAAAATAGATAGACAAAAACAATGAAGACTAATTGGTTTTAGATTAATGTGTGTCAAGTGTAATTTGGAAAATAAATATTAGAACAGAATCAGAAAATGTTTGTAACTGGCCCATTACTACCACATATATATCCTGATTTATAAATGTATGTACACATCTACCAGAGCCAATGATTATAAAACAAACTGATTAGTATCATCCAAATATAAACATATCTCTATAAACTAGCCTAAACCATTTAAAAATATTTTTAAATACTTTTAAAACATCAAATGTAGACCTCTATCTATAGTCACTGNCCCCCCTACCTAAACTATTTCAAGATGTATGTGTTAAAAGTACTTTTTCATATTTACACAATTTTAATCAATTGTTAAAAGAGAATCAACATATTTTAAAATGTATCAAACTGTAACTACACTCAAATATAAGCGGGAGCAGTTCTGATGACTGATACAATAAAATAGCTCTTTAAGGAAAACCTCTTTTCACTTTTTAGGTATATATTTTGTTTATATCAAAGAAGGTACATTAAAGAGGAATAGGAACAAATAGAAGAAATGAACACACTATGGATTTTACTATGGAAAGAGGGACACAGTTCACATTTTACAATGGTGCCACTAGACAAAAAAGGACACCATTCTCACACTTTACACTTCTGTTTTATGAGGGGTGCTAGTGAGCGCCAGTTTAGTGCATTAATTTTGCAGTTTTTATAGCATAAACATTTGTTGTCCAAAATAAATCAAATTTTTCTTCTATAGAAACATAGAGATGTTTTCTGGACATGCTAATCTCAACAGTTCTTGAATATCTGTCATGAGCATAGTGGCATTTGATGACAAACTTTTTAAATAAGGAGAAAATGTCACAACTTTCTAGAAAACCTTGACAGATATCCAAGAACAGCTGTTGAGATTAGTATGTGCAGGAAACTAAACTCTATGTTTTTATAGAAGAAATATTTTATTTATTTTGTCCAAAAAATCTTTATGCTATAAACACTTTGAAAATACTGCCCTAAACTCATGCTCACTAGCACCTGACCTTAAAAGAGTTCTAATATAATTAAAGTTAAATTTAGGGATTGTAGTGATAGATTTTCCTCAAGAGTAAGCCATTACCTCTTTGTCCTATGGAAGCAGTGTTAAAGTATGAAGTGTGTTCCTATTTACATTGTAAAAGATTATAGTGTTTGCTCCTTTCATTTGTATATTACTCTCCCTTATGCATTCTTCCATAACATAATTAAATATGTCAAGTGCAAAGTCACAAAATGTAAGTGTTCGACTTCAAAATAAATAATTTAACAATCTTAAAATACTTCTTAGAATTATTTATATTCCATTTTGTCGCCACAAAATAATTGTTCACGCATGGCATTTGAAAGTTTTCTGTACACAGGGAAAAAACCTAATAAAATCAATATGAATTTTTAGAAAAATAATTTTACTTCCATACAAGCTAGATCAGGCAATTTATTTTGTCCAGTAATAAAAAAATCCAATTTTATCATAATAAAAATCTGGTAGAATGTTAATCAACATACTTAAGAATAGTTTTATATACATTTTTAATTTATCAGTTTTTGTGCTTGAAGAATGTGAATTACATTTTGTAAATAATTTCTTATTGTATAATCCTTCAAAGAAAATCCAAAACCTTAGCTCAGTTGATAGAGTGTCTGCCTAAAGAGCTAAGGGTTTCAGGTTCAATTCCCAACATGGCCGAAAAAATTTCATAGGTGAAATGTGAGTGCACCCTTTCACAATCATAATGATAAATTAAAAGCCAGGGACTGGATTTTGTACCTGCCCTAGTCTTAAGTTAGATTATAAGGTATATGAAGCTGTGACAGGCCTAGCCAGCCGGCAGTGGGAAATATATGGCTTGAATCAAAAACTGATCCAGGCCCTAGACTGAAAACAGTAATGGATGCAAATCCTTTAAAGAATAAGTTTATTCGTTTTTTAATGTTGGGTTTGAATGGTGAGTGTAGTTTATCCAACGTTTGGATTGGATATCATCTTATAATCTTCTAATAAAAACAATATAGAATACAAGCACAAGAAATTGGCCACCGCTTACCAAAAAAAATCAAAAATGTTTTCACAAATCTGAAAAAATTAGATTGTTCTGGCTTTCTGCATGGTTTGGAACCTCTAATCCCTCTCCTCTTTCACATGATGATTTGCGGCTCAGGGACAGAGTTAGCTATGGACTTGTGGGGCAGCACCTGTCCGCCATTTATGTAGAGTTCGTCCTTGACAATGACATCCTCGCCTAGCACAGTGGTGTTTTCCATACGCACCCATTGTCCCACCACACTGCGCCACCCAACAATACAGCCGTCCAACCATGAGTGAGACCTCACCACAGCTCCACGAAGCAACGTGGTCCGTTTGACACACGCCCCTGCCTCAATCACAACTTCTGGTCCTACCGTCACGTTGGGACCAATGCGACAACCCGGTCCAATCCGGGCCGTGGGATCCACCAACACATTGCCCACAGTCCCCGGTCCTGAATACAGTAGCATGGAGTTCTTCTGGCGAAGAGAGGTAAGGTAGAGACTCATACCTGAAAATAAAGTTAAAGAAATATCCTTGGGCATGCTTTTAAATTATAATCTAATGTTTAGGAATGGTTCCTTCAAATCCTTAAAAGCATCTTCGTGATTCAATGATTAAAAATATTTTGGATAAAAGGTTCCCTTAAAAGAAACCTTAAAATTCCAAGTTGGGATTTGTTTCAGAGTTATTATATCTGATTACTGGGTAGTTTATTCAGCCTAATATTATTGTAGCTTAACAACCATAGTCCGGACTATTAATTTACTATCGTACTTAACTCAACATATTAGATAAGTAATGTAATAGGTAGATAATTAATACCATCGCTTTTATGTTTGCCATGTTTCCTAAGATTTGGACTTAAGATTTGTAAGTAAAATAAATATTTAGGCCTAGATTTAAGTTTTATATGTAAAATAATAATTTGAATTTAAAAAGAAGTGGATTCCACTTATATAGGCCCTATAAAAAACTATGTTCTAATCTATTCTAGTGTTTGGCTTCTGACTCTAGCTCAATGCAGGTACATTTCCTCTGAATTCTACCTTCTTCATCCATATACCATTAGTGTAGCTAAAGTTCAAATATCCTGGATGGCTAATGAAATGGGGTGAACCAAATATTAGCCCTTTTAGTGCCACAATCCGATCTGATTGGCTCTACCTATCGCTAAAAGTGCCACAATCCGATCTGACCGGCTCCACATACTACCGTTAAAAGTGCCAGATTTGCACTAGTTCTCACGTTAACTGATAGATAGTGTAACAGAGTCATATATCACTGGAGAGAGAACATATCCCTCTATTATTTTATATAAGGTTGGCAATAAAATTATTGGAAGTGGGAGTTTAGTAAATTTACAATGGTGAACGGTCATGTACTCAAGGTGCTAAGTGTAGGCCCTAGTGCTGATTTACATAAGAGCTGCATGGAAAAACATCGGTGTGACTAACATTCATACTGATGTAAATAGTTTTGTAAACAGTTTTCAAATGTGCGTGTTAAATTGTTCCAGGTTTAGAAAAATATACTACTTATATTTTAATGTTATGTCATGTGAATGAAAATATTTCTTTACCATAGTAAGTAAATAGGCGTAAGAACTTTATAAACTTATATAATATGTACCTAAAAACTATATGAAATTATTCATTTATATATTTTTTAAACACAGTAATTATGTGTAGGCCTGAATATTTATTCATTATGTAAGCAATATAATAATTCTTGCTGTAGGGTAAGCAATAACGGCCCAAATATAATTAATGTATGATATCAAATAAAAATTTCTGTAATTCCTATTTATAATCGTATATATTTAAAACTTTAATTTCAAGTACAAAACTAAATTAACTATGGTACAACAAAATAATAGTGAAATGTGTGTATATATATTTTTTAAACATGATAATTAGTCTTAATTTAAAAAAGAAAAGGAAAATTAAAAAACTGTTTAAAATCAAATTTAAAATTTAAGAATCAAATAATTTTTAATGAAATTGTATTAATTTATTATTAACAAGGAACAGTACATGAGAATTAAAATGATAGAAAAATCAAAATAATCACTTCATAAATAAAGATTTGGCAAATTTCTTTCGAACCCTTATAATATATTTAGCACCGCGTCTTACTACCCGTTCGGGTTATACGCTTTAAGTACTAATTACGCTAATGGATAAGGAATTGGAAAGGTTGAATTAGAGGAAGTGAACCCGCATTTGCGTGGAGGGAGAGTGGAAAACCATTTAGGAAAAACCACCCCCAGTTCACCCGACCGAGATTCGAACCATCTCCCCATCATCAGCAGTCGAGCTCAATACGACAAGCACGTTAGCCAACTACGCCACCGAGGCGGGTAAGAACCTTTATAAAAATGAGGAAATAGTTGTGGCATTCTTTGCACACAAAACCTAACAGGCCTCTGGCACTCTTCACGTGTGAATTCTGGAATAAGCGTGGCACTAAGAGGGTTAAGCAAACTCTTTAATGTAGGTCTACTATTAATTTGAATTTAGACCAGTGAATATTCACTACCAGTACTTCAGTACTTAGCTACAAAAAACCAAGTTAAGTGTAAAAATTATTTAAAAAAAAATCTAACTCAGAAGCAGTATGCTTTATTCTGACCCAGGTAGTCTTCCTTTATATGGTTTGAATCTCGTCTGTGTACACGAGCTTAAGAGGTGACTTTACATTCTTCAGTAAAGTCTCTTTTCACATTAAATATACTGCAAAACCCAGCCCCCTTAAATTGAGTTGTTAATATCCCTTCTGTCCATGTATCAATAATAAAAAAAGGGTAAAAGATATGCCCCTGGATTAAAAATTTTCATTTTAGAGTGTACTTTAGGTTAAGTTGAAGGAAATGTGATTAAAGGTATATACATATTAGTATTTTCTATAAAATAAAATAAAATATTTCTATGGTCAAAGTATATAGAATATTCCTTCAGTTTGTTGTTTATTTCAGTTTAGTTTAATTGCCTAAACATGGTGTGCTAAGCTCAACACTTTGCATTTGAGCTAAACCTCTTTCATTTTATTAAAGAAGATCTGCTCTATGCAATGATGATCATAAAAGACATTCAATTATTGAGTTAACTAAATGTACGAGTTTAAACTTGACATTGCTAATGAATCAAAATTGTATTTATTATGTCCACCAAAAATAGGTTGTTGTAAAAACTACCAAAAATAGTATATTTAACTCAGGCCCCTTCCACCCCACCTTAACATAAATGTGTTATTAGTATAGTTGATTCATGCTAGCTCAGATGTTTATTGACAGTTAAAACAATAAGTTACTTAAAGAGTTATGTATTCATCCACTTTGCAAACAGGTTTTGTCAATTTGAGACTCAAACTACATATTTGTGAAAATTACAAGATTATATTTTGAAGCAGATGAATCCAGAGCCACTTTAGACACTTTTTATAGGTCATAAAGGGCCAAATTTACCGTAAATTAACTAAACCCAACACAAACTACAATATACCCTGATTTTGGTTGGAAGAACATTTTAGAAAATTCAAAAATAGGCTATTTATTTGCAGCTAACATTGATAACATTTTACTATTTTATTTGTTTTATTTCATAGGATTTTAATATTATTATTATTATTATTATTAGCACCGCGTCTTACTACCCATTCGGGTTATACGCACTTACGCTAATGTGATATGGTAGGGTGATTGTGAGATGAAATTGGAGGACCTACAGTTTAACGTGGAATCCGAACCACGGTGGAGGCCTGGCATTCCTCACATTCACAAGTTGTGATTAATACACATCTTGGGATTTTAATAATATCTGTATAAAGTAATATTTACACATAGGCCCTAACATGACTTGATGTATGAATATATTCAAATTGTTATAACTTTAGTAAGACCTAACTACTGTTACTGTTCTTCCTACCAAAATCAAGGTATCTTTCAAACCATTTTTAAATAGACCAGGAGTTAAGCACAAACACCATTCTCACTTATTATAGACATATTCGTTTTCTCGGAATGACAACAAACAAATTTAAAACTAAAAATAATAGCTCAATATGCTACCAGTTAAAAAGTCCTTGGGTTGTCCAACGTCCATCCAGAAGCCTTGGAGTTCAAAAGCATACAACTCTCCATCCTGGGCCATCCCTGGGAACACTTCCTTCTCTATGCTTGTGGGACGCAGTTGTATGCGGTGGAGCACCTTTGGGTTTAATATGTAGATTCCAGCATTGATTTTGTTTGACACAAATTCCTGTGGTTTCTCTATGAAGTTCTGAATGCTACCAGTCTCCCCATAGACTACCACACCATACTTGGAAGGCTCCTCTACTTTAGTCACAACAATGGTGCCTTCTTTTCCATGACTCTTATGAAAAGCCATCAAGTCTTTGAATGGGAAATCACAAATTATATCAGAGTTTAGGACAAAAAATGGCTCATCACTCGCAGTGAGGATGTCTTTAGCCAGAGCAAGTGGGCCTGCCGTGCCGAGGGGCTCAGACTCATGCGAGAACACCAGACTTACGCCGAGTTTCTTTGCCTCCTCGCTCAACTCCTGCTCCATCTGCTCGGCTCGATACGACACACCTAGAACTACTTGGGTTACACCAGCTTCAACGAGTGCTTCTATCTGGTGAAGAAGCATCGGTTTGTTGGCAAACTCCACCAAAGGTTTTGGACGGCTGAGTGTGAGTGGGCGAAGACGGGTGCCATAGCCCCCAACCAAAATTAGCGCCCTCATTTCACAAATTTTCGCTTTAGTTCCACACATGTCCTATGGAAGGACATAAACATTGAGGAACACATTTTTACTATTTAAATATTTTAACCTTGACATAGCATAAAATATCCAAATCAATTAGTATTTTGTACTTTATTTACTTCAACCAATTGTGTATTATCATAACTATTATTAAAATTATACTGAAAGAGTTTTGTGTACTTACCTCGGAAATTATTATGAAACCTTACACAGAGAAAATGGACCAAATTCATACGACTAGGTCTTATCATTTGAAAGGAAAAGCCACGTACACGACTGACGTATACTACAAATCATGTTTATCCAATTCGCTGAGCAAACAACTGTCAATTATTTTTTAAATAATAGATAATAACTAACACATGTTGTGGATGAAATCAACAAATGACTTGATTTGTATTTCGTTGTCACATCTTATTTGTTTAATATACATTGGTTGTTTACTATCGTTCAAACACATAGGGCGATTTATAAATTTCATTTGGGTTTAGAAATTGAAAACATATTATGAGTACATCACAAAGTAAATAAAATTGAGGATAGACCCAAAACAGGAAATAAGCTAAGATGTCAAAAGCCACCTTCCAACATAAAAAAAATTGGAAGCTTTGTTGAAGATACTAAATTAATAATAGTTATTTAAGTTGGTTACAGGTATTTCCATACATTCAATAGAGCATTTTAGTGGGTGAGCCTTGGCTTGCAAGAAGATAGGCAATGCCTTCTAAATGTTCTTTAATGTTTTGTTTTACTTTGTTGATTTCTTGTTCTGTGGGATATATATGATCTGTACAATTATTAATTATAAGAATGAACAAATAATCATGAACAATTTTGCTTTGTGTTTTAAATATGTACAAGATATGGAAACCGTTAATTGATGTCATAATACCATTTCCAACAGGTTATGGGCCCAGATATGTTTTTAAGGTTCAAGTGAAAGTTTAAACAGGAGTTTTGAGTGTTATTCGTGATTGTTTGTCTGCAACACTACATCAGTTTGTGTTGGTTAGCTTCTGATTCGATTGAACTCAAAAATTGTGCTCGAAATGTCATCAGTTAATGTCAGTAATTATAAAATAGAGCCATTAAATAAAAATAATTATGATACATGGGAAATACAGGCAAAAGCAGTCCTCATTTGTAGTGGACTTTGGTGTTATGTGAGTGGTGAAACATCAATACCTGCAGAAGAGGCAGATAAGAAGAAATGGCAGGAATACGACTCACATGCAAGGTCAGATCTAATATTGATAATATCCCCAAACGAACTAAAACAGGTGAAAAATTGTGACACATCGAAGTCATTATGGGACAAATTGAAAAGTGTATACCGAAGTCGAGGTCCTGCTCGTAAAGCCACATTACTAAAAGGACTCGTTCTGCACAAGATGAAATACAACGATGATATGAGTACCCACCTAGATGAGTTCACAGATGCTGTGGATAATCTCCAAGATATGGGAATAAAGATAAACGGTGATTTGTTGAGCATCATGATGCTCTACAGCTTATCCCCTGCCTACGAAAATTTTCGTATAGCAATTGAAAGTAGGGATAATTTACCAACTTCTAGTGAATTAAAAATCAAGATTATGGAAGAATCAAATGCTAGACACAAGGTTGAGCTCAAAGATAAGCATGCGGATGCATTTTTTGCTAAAAAAAATTAATAAACATCATCATAAAAATGTTAATTCAGGTCAAAATCACAAAAAAAATCGATCTGGTCAAGATCATAAAAATAAATATAATAGTGGTTCATGAACTGCCAAAGATGCAAAAAGTCTAATCATAGGACGGAAGATTGCTGGTTCAACAAGAAAAAGGAATCCACCTTCAAAATTGAAGAATGTCTTTCAATAGGCCTACACCCATCACCACCCATGAATTCTATTTGGTGTTTGGATAGTGGATCTACTTCACACATGTGCTACGACCAAACAAAATTTTCAAAACTATCTGAGCCAAATAATCATGGCATTCTCAAGCTCGCATAAGAGGAACACATTGCAAGTATTTCAGGTATTGGTCTAGTCAAAATTAAGCTCGATGATGACTCAATAGTAAATTTACCTGAAATTTTGCATGTAATCATGGTAATCTTATTCTAAAAGCAACACGATACAATGGCCTATACTGTTTTGATGCAAACATGTCAGAATATGCAAATTTATCTTCAGAAATTCCTGATAAGTCAAAAATTGAAATGTGGCACAGAAAATTGGGTCACATAAATGAATCTGATTTAAAATTGGCTCTAAAAGATAATCGCTTAAAAGGCTTGCATTTTAACACCAATGAAAGTCTTGGTGAGTGTGAAATATGTATTAGAGGGAAATTCACCAGACTACCTTATCACATTAGGGAACTGAATATAGAAATTTGGAGTTTGACAAATTCTTATCAGATTGTGGGATTAGAAGACGTTTTTCCGTTGTAAGATCACCCCAGCAAAATGGATTGGCTGAAAGAAAAAATAGGTCACTGCAGGATAAGGCCAGATGCCTACTACTTGAATCAAATTTGCCCCACTCATTTTGGGCTGAAGCCATCTATTGTGCAAATTATTTATTAAATCGCAGCCCATCCAGAATTCTGAAAGGTGAAACTCCATATCCTAAGTGGACTGGTCATGTACCTTCAGTTCATCATCTTCAAGTTTTTGGATACAAAGCGTTCATGCACAACAAGGTCTCCAACAGAAGAAAATTTGATTCAAGATCCAAAGAAGGCATTTTTGTATTTGGGTGCCGTCCCAAAGAAAGATTTCAATTGTGAGAGATGTAAAAATAATTAACAAGCTCTACTAAGAATCCAACCAAGAACCCTCAAATGGTGATCCATTCAGTGAAGAATACTGTGAACAACAATCAAATACGTTGAAAAAGGAAGAAAACATTAACAATCAAGAAATTTCAGTAATAAGAAATGACGAGAATTTAGATGAAATTAAAGTAGTCACAAGTGACAGAGAAGAAAACAATGAAAGATCTGAAGATAGCTTTGAGGAAGAAGGACAAAGATGTTTAAGACCAAGAAATACAATTAGACTACCCTCTTGGACGAATGAATATGACATGTCAGTCATTATGTGAAGTTAAGGAAGCTCTAGAAGGGCCAGATGCGGAAGAATGGCATGAAGCCATAAAAAATGAAATCAAATCCCATATAAAAAATGATACTTGGGAATTAGTGACAAAACCAAATGGAGCAAATGTAATAAGTTCCAAAATGGTGCTACAAAATAAGTATAAACAAAATGGCAATCTTGAGCGGAGAAAATCACGTCTTGTAGCTCGAGGATTCTCACAAAGACCAGGACTCGACTATGGAGAGACGTATGCCCCAGTCACCAGATTAAGCTCTATCAGAACTCTTCTAGCTGTAGCAGTCGAAGAAAATCTAAAAATAAATCAACTTGATGTCTCAACAGCTTTCCTTAATGGGGATATAGACGAAAAATGATTTATGCAAAAGCCAGAATTTCTAGAAAGAATCCTATGCAACATCATGGTTGAAGAAAATGCTAATGAAGACTCCACCATGTTCAAAAAGGTAAAGAAAATGCTTGAAGAGCTACGCAAACAAAATAGTCAAAAGGTATGTCGTCTTAAGAAGGCGTTGTACGAACTAAAGCAAGCAGGACGCCAATGGTTCTGTAAATTAGATTCCAAACTTTGTAAATTAGGATTCATCCCTTCCCAGGCTGATCCTTGCATCTACATTATGATCTGAGGGCGTGAATTCGACTGTAAAAATGGAACTATTTCAGCCTTACAGAAGAAATTACATTGATGAGATCCTTCATAAATTTAATATGGAGACCTGTAATCCTGTGAAGACTCCCATGGTTCCGGGACTAAAGTTTACCAAGGCATCAACAGAAAACCTGCCAAATTTTCCATACCAAAATCTGATTGGAGCCCTTATGTATCTCACAATAGGTACAAGACCGGATATTTCACATTCTGTAAGCTACTTAAGTCAATTTAATAATTGTTTTATCTAAGGAGCATTGGCTAGCAACAAAAAGGGTCCTCCGCTACCTTCAAGGTACCAAGGAACTGTCTCTGATCCTCCAAAAGACTGGAGAACCATTGACCGGATATGCTGATGAAAATTGAGGATCATGCTCCAGTGATAGAAGATCGTACACAGGGTACTGTTTTAAGTATGAAGGTTCAATGATCAGCTGGGAATCCAGAAAACAAAGAACCATTGCTCTATCTACTAAAGAAGCTGAGTACATGACCTTAACAGAAGCGACAAAGGAGGCAATGCATTTGAGGCAACTGCTGAACGACATGGGATCTTCTCAACAAGCCATCCAAATCTTCAATGACAACATGTCTGCCCAAAACTTGACAAAGAATTCTATAATAAGTTCCCGATCAAAGCATATAAGTATAAAAAAAAACCTTTATTCATGAGAAGGTTCAAAATGGGGACATTGCTGTGACATACAAGCCTTCTGAATCCACGGAAGTAGATATTTTCACAAAGGGTTTGGCATGCCCCATACACACCATCTTGAGTCAAGCTGTTGGATTACATCCTCGGCTCTAACGAGTGAGGGGGAGTGTTGGGACTTAAGCAATTCCATCCACTCAATAGACCATTTTAGTGGGTGAGCCTTGACTTGCAATAAGATAGGCAATGCCTTCTAAATGTTCTTTAATGTTTTGTTTTACTTTGTTGATTTCTTGTTCTTTGACATATATATGATCTGTACTATTAATTATAAGAATGAACAAATAATCATGAACAATTTTGCTTTGTGTTTTAAATACGTACAATATATGGAAACCGTTAATTGATGTCATAATAGCATTTCCAACAATTTTACTAAAATATACATATTTTTGAAGAATATTACATACAATTACATATTGTGCTTGAATTTTTTTTATGTCTTTTTATCGGGAAAATACTTTAAAATAATGTGTCGTTAATTTTCAGTTGATTTATTATATCATTAAAGAATGTTTCCACCGGTAGAATGACAGCAGTGATCTCTATGTTATACTGGATGGATATAAACATACTGTAGCAAAATTAGTGTTTAACAGTGGGACCAGCGTGCTCTCATTGTTTACCCTGGCTGCGCTCCTTGTTCTCTCTGTCTCCCTCCTTGTCTAGCACGTAGGCAGTGACCTTCTCACTTGACTGAGGGATTAGAGGGGCCGAGGGGGTGCGGGGGAAGGATGGAGCCACGTCTGGAGGGGTCTGGATCCTTTTTTTATTCTGGCCTTTTAGACCCTTAGCTGTCACCACCCCTATATAAACACGCTCAGCGATAGCCGTGAGTGTTCAGTTCTTGGTTCTCGACTAATGAGTCCGGGAGTCTCCAGTGTAAGTGTGTGGACCGGTGTGTACATTGTGTGAGCCAGGAGTGGACCAGCGAGTCCTGCATTTGTGTATAGCGGGTCACCACCGTGTATCGTGTGTGAGACAAGTGACATTTGTTGTTATTGTGAACTACTGTGTTAATGAACATTTTTGTGACTGTTTTTAAATATTTGATAGTTATTAGGTGTCTTATAGTTGATAATTTGTTTATTCAATTTACTTACATCTTTGTGTGCTCTATTAGTTTAATTAAGTTACAGACTTGATTAAGGCTCTTTTTATTTTACTTAATTACTTGTTTAGCTCTAGTTAATTTAGATATACAGTTAATCAGAGTGTGTATGTAAGTGGTAATTTTAATAATCAAAACCTTGAATATTCCGTGGGCATTTTTATTCGTGTTTGGTCGGCAACCTATCCCAATATCTCTAAAAGAACTCGTGGTTCACACTTTCACGTGTGAACGGCCTGTGACCCTCCCAGGTCATGTGGTGCCCCCCCACGTTACAATATTATAATGTTACCCTTCATACTCCATTAGCTTATTAAAATGTGTTTAGTCTGTATAGNGGACGACGACGACGGGGACGACGACCAGATCTACGATTTCTTTCAATGTTCTTATGTAAAACATGCCTTTGATGAATAAAAGTGTTATTGTTTGAAAATAGTTAAGTATTATACCACACTTTCCTGAAGAAACATTATATCAAAGGATATACAATTCAGTTTTATAGGTAATACTCAACAAATACAAATAAAATCTTTGATATATTTAAATATGTAGTTATCATCAATGTTGTTTACAGTCGGTCAAGACTACACTTATATTTAACGTTGGTTATTAGATTGAATATAGGTTTCAGAAAACATATTATATTGAAAGTTCGATAGTTATAATTAATAAGGTGTCTTAAAACTTGATTACATTAATTGGTTTGAGTGACAAACTTTGTGTAGTTGCCATACGTTCAAACTATCACTTAGGTTATAGGCTTGCAGAAAGTATTGGTGTATTAACATTAAAAAATGTTCGCTATTATCTTGTATATTGGTTTCAGAAACCATATTATGTTGGAAGTTTGATAACAATAATGATACAAGTTAACTGAAAGCTGTATTACATTTGTTTGAATGACATAATTTGTGTAGAAGTCTTATGTTCAAATGATAGTTTAGGGTATAGCCTTGTAGGAATGCTCTTCAAAGCTTTTAATAACACAGTTTTTTATTTAACTAACCCCACATTGATGTATCTCATATATTCAATATCAAATTAATGAACGATGTCAAAATACCACATCGCCTTGTATGGGTTTGAGAGAGAAAGAAATACCTGGGAATTTTCTTCTCTCTTACAGAATGGTATGCAGACGACAGCTCAAAAATTTCAGCCACGCATCTCCATTCAGTTATATTATAGAGATTAATGCATAGTAATGAGTAAAAGTACCAGTCAGGTATGCTCTTTCGCCAGAAGAAAATAGAAACGGATATAGGGACCATGCGTTGATGTATGAGGTGCGTGTAGCACTATAAGTGTGCAGCTCCAAGGTGAAGATCAACGTTGGAAATAAGAATTATTGTATAGTTGTATGTTCAAATACTACCTATTTGTAAATATTTGTTTATAATGGACCTTGTTAGAAATAATAGCATTAGCCTCAATTTATCATTCCACAGATATAGGACATTGCTATATGTAACATATGAGAGTGCAGTAAGATGTTGTGGTTACCGTACGATATGGTACCAATTTGAACTTAACCTAACCTTTCATGTGTGAATAAATACAAAATTCGATCAACTATTATTTTAAAAATAATTTTGTTAGAAGGAATGGACGTGGATGGTCTAGTAGGATACGACTCAAATGGACAATTTGGTGAATTTTCAGAGAATTTTTTATTTCGGCCTAGACTTTTTTGAGAATATTTCTTTTGTTATTATCGCAATCCCACATCTTAAGGCGTGTGTTTGAATGCTATAAATTATAAAATCTATCATAATTTGTCAGAGAGAGAGAGAAAAATACCGGCGTGTTTCCATACTAGCCACGACAGTTTTTCTTATACATATCATAAAATAACTTTATCTAACAACATTATTACACTCACAAGGATATATAGAATCAAATAATACCTAGGCTACTAAAATAAAAGTATTTGAAAAACTTTTTAATTTGTTCAATATATTTAAACTTAGCATATGGTATGAAAATTGAGGTTATTTGGGTAATAGAATATCAACCATAATGTTAAAGAAGTTGAATTTTCTTCTTGAAGTTCGGTCAAATCAATAATATGACTCTCTTTAAATAAAGCTATATCCTTTCTAAAAGATCACTCGGAGCTATAGCCTGGATTAACCCTTAGGAAACCATATTTAATAATTATTATTTTTTCCATTATTGTTGGGATAATTGTTGTAATCACTCACCAAAGACTTTTGTGAACCATATACTGATATGTTAATCTTAGATCCTGTATCCAACTCAGTTAAAGGAGATCATAGATCTTGTCATCATTGTTTTATTCTATGTTGCTGTTGACAAAAAATCATTGCCGTTGCTATGCTTAAAATGTATCGATATAATAATAAACTAGTTCTTGCTATATAATTATTTGAATTTCTACAGGTTATGTACTCAAAATAAATTAAGTTACTGATTATAAAATTGTTGTAAGTTATTGTAGTTTAAATAAAAGTATCAAGTTGTGCTCGTTGATTGTGAAAGTGTTCCATTTCACGCTGTTAGTTAAAAAATAAGTTTTTTTTTGTCATGGAGAATTTTGTAAACTATCGTATCGAGCCACTTAAAAGAGATAACTACGATACTTGGAAGCTTCAAGCACAAGCAGTTTTGATAAGAAGTGGGTTATGGAAATATGTTTCTGGTCAAGAAAAATGCTCCACAACCAATGATGATGACATAATGAAAAGGAAGGAACAAGATCTCAATGCAAGGTCAGATATAATCTTAATTATATCGCCCAGTAAACTTAGACATATTAAAAAAATGTAAGTTTTAAAAAGATGTGTGGCATAAGTTATCAAAACTTTACCAAAGTAAAGGCCCCGCTAGAAAAGCGACTTTATTGAAACAATTGATCCTCCAGAAAATGAATGAGGGTGGTGACGTCCGTAATCATTTAAATAAATTCACTGACGCTGTCAATAGACTTGAAGAGTTGGAAATCAGTATAAATCCCGATATGTTAAGCATAATAATGCTTTATAGCTTATCTAAATCCTTTGAAAATTTTAGAGTAGCAATTGATTACAGGGATAACTTGTCTACCCCACAGGACTTAAAAATCAAAATGATTGAAGAGTTTGAAGCCAGAAGCAAAAATGATAGTGTGACCTCGGAGGACGCTTTTTACGGAAAAAATCTAAAAAAAAATCAAAGAACAAAGATCGTTCAAGTTATTTTTAAAAACCTACCAATATTCCCTTAACTTCTCAATTTAAATATAAATGCCATAAATGTGGACAAAACGGCCATAAGGCCGTGAATTGTTGGGGCAAAAATAAAAAAGAGGAGTCAACTTTCAAAGTGGAAGAACAGTGCCTTTCTTCTAATTCAGGTGAGTCTGAAATTTCATCATGGTGCGTTAACAGCGGATGCACTTCTCATATGTGTAGACACAAAGACAGTTTTCAGAATTTTGTTAACACTCTTGAACTCTTGAAAATGGGACTCTTAAACCGGCCTCTGAGAATCATACAACTTCTATCATTGGGACTGGCCTAATTAAAATCGAAATGCCAGATTTGAACAAAATTAATTTGCTCAACACATGGTTTGAGCCAAGTCTGATCACAAATCTACTATCAGTATCCAAAGTGACTGATAAAGGGTTCAATGTCTTGTTCAAAAAGAACAAAGCATTTTTGGGTGACCTGGTGGTCTAGGGGTAAGGTGTCAGACTTCTATGCTGGCGGCCGGGGTTCAATCCTCGGTCCCGGTACAGATTTATCTGAATGCCAAACCCTTCCTTCAACTCTGATAAGACATCTTGTGAATGTGGGGAATGCCAGGCCTCCACCGTGGTTCGGATTCCACGTTAAACTGTAGGTCCTTCATTTCATCTCACAATCACCCTAACCATTACACATTAGCGTAAGTGCGTATAATCCGAACGGGTAGTAAGACGCGGTGCTAATAATAACAAAGCATTTGTAACAGATCCTCAAGGCAATGTAGTATTATAAGCTAAGAAGTGAAATGGGATATTCTATGTTGATTCTAAGGCTGTAGAAGTAGCAAATAAAGTGCATAAAGAACACGAAATAGCAAAATGGCATAAAAAAACTTTCTCCCTTAAATGAAGTAAATTTAAAGTTGGCATGCAAAAATGCAACTTTGGAAGGCTTAGATTTCAAAAAGAATGAAACGCTGAGTGATTGTGAGGTATGTATCAAAAGAAAATTACCCAAGCTCCTTTCTCTACAAGAGAAGTTCTAGAATACCTCAAAGATTTGGAAATAGTGCATTCGGATGTTTGTGGCCCCATGCGCGTCTAATCTCCTGGCGGATCAAGAGATTTTGTAACCTTTACACATGAGAAAACGCGCTACAGTCGAGTTTATTTCTTAATGTTAGAATATAGTAATTTGCTCCTAAATACCCAGAATGTACATTGTTGCACTCTGGTGGTAATCTTATTAACTATTGTCTTGTTTTGTAAATAATCTCGGTTTTGTTGATTGTTTAAAAAAAATGAATCATCACAACCTATAATTCTACTCAAAATACGTTTCTTTAAAAATCAAAATAAGCCTTAAAAGGCTATGGGCCCAGGATTAGTTCCTAATGCGTTGTTGGTTCTCTAAATATAAAACGAATCAGTTTCGTAGTATTTTGTTGCTAGAGTTATCCATACTGCCGGAGCTGTTAACGTCGCAAGAAAGTTATTTTTCATGAGCACATTAAGTTTAGTGTCAAAATATTTGAGTGAACATTCTCACGGGAACATTCATATTTATCAGTTAAACGAAAAAGTGAAGTTTCAAATAATTGTACGTAAGTAAGTTTATTTACTTAATAGAGTTCGTTTCTGTAAGAAGAGACCTTGATCATAACCTTGAACTTTAGTCAAAATGTTGGAAAAGATCGAAATATTAAGTGTTAATAAATTTAATGGTAGTAACTACCAGCAGTGGAAGTTCCAGTTGACATGCGCTCTACGCGCCAAAGGTATTTTCAAAATCGCAAAAAGTGAGGAAGCTATGCATACTGAAAATGCAACTAAGGCAATTGATCTATGGCAATAAAGGGACGCCGTAGCTATGTTAACCCTTACCGCAGCTATGGAGCTCAGTCAGTTTGCCTTGATTGAAAATTATAAATCGTCCTATGAAATTCTAAACAAACTAGATTCCATTAACGAGCAAAGATCAGAAACAAATAAAATGATAGTACATGAGCGTTTCTATCAATATCAGTGGAGCTCGGCTGACTCAGTGGCTCAACACATCGTCAAAGTGGAAGCTCTTGCCCGACAAATAAAAGAGGTCGGAGATTCAGTCAACGATCTAGCTATCATGACCAAGATCTTGAGTAGTATAGCTCTGAAATATAAAAGTTTCAGACAGGCTTGGCTTTCCATGAGTGAGGACAAACAAACCATCGCCAATTTGACGTCATGTCTGATTGGTGAAGAGGCGAGCCTGACTAAGGGGAAAGAGCAAGAAACTGCTTTAGCTTCTATAGCTAACCGAGAAACTAGATCTCGTTGACATAAACCACAATTTTATGAAGCAGGAAAACAAAGTAACCAAACCATAAGAAAACTTATCTGCTACAACTGCCAACGTAAAGGCCACCGTGCCCGTGACTGCCGGAGTGAGAAGAAAAATCGCCCAGTTCCTGACAAAGGCAAAACTAACCAGTCAAATTTTTCTGCCTTTAAGGTTGAGGAAGTCCCGGCAAAGATTTATCTGATTACCAAACCCTTCCTTCACCTCTGACAAGACATCTTGTGAATGTGGGGAATGCCAGGTCACCACCGTGGTTCGGATTCCACGTTAAACTGTAGGTCCTTCATTTCATCTCACAATCACCCTACCATTACACATTAGCGTAAGTGCGTATAACCCGAANTCTTGTGAATGTGGGGAATGCCAGGTCTCCACCGTGGTTCGGATTCCACGTTAAACTGTAGGTCCTTCATTTCATCTCACAATCACCCTACCATTACACATTAGCGTAAGTGCGTATAACCCGAATGGGTAGTAAGACGCGGTGCTAATAATAATAATAATAATAATAATAATAATAATAATAATAATAATAATAATAATAATAATAATAATAATAAAAGGTTGAGGAAGCAAATGCATTTCTTTTTCTGACGAGAATACCTGAACCATGGATAATGGGGCTTCCAGCCATATGACATAGCAGAAAGACGATCCCAGTACAATGTCAAAAAAATCCTTAAACCTATTGAATATTTAAATGGCCAATTAGTTCTGGTAAAAAACCATCAACTATTTTCAGCTTTAAGTAAACAAGTAAAAAAGTTATTTTTACTATATGAAAGACCACATCAAGTAAAACAACAAATAGGTCAAAATATATACTTAATCCAAGTCCCTGAGACTAGTCAGGTTAGAGGTGTTTTTAATGTCACAGAATTAAAAACCTATCATAATAAGACGAATATATAAGCCCGATTCAGCTACATTAATTGTGGAAGTTAAATTATCCTATAGGTTTTTAAGGGCGTTAGGTATAAAAGAACTCGAGAGTAAGAAGGGAAACAAGTAGTTTTTTTTTAATTCTTTGTAATTGACTCCACAAAATAAGAAACAGAAAGAGTTAAATACCTACACAGCCAGAAAAGGTTGCGTACCCACAGCTAGAATCCTTGGCTTGCATTGTAAACATAGGTTAACAATGACCAACAAGTCAAATCCCACCAATGGTAATTAATTATCTACCAATTCCATCAGAGTAGAATTTTAATTACCTGATCAAATTAAATTGGTTGGAGTGAGAATAGATACAGAACGTTTATACTGTTTGAGTCCTCCAGTAAAGGGAGTGGGTAGTAATTTTTTAAATTTGAAACAGTTAAATGGGGACTTGCTATACTCTATAAGTCGACTAGCGAATATAGAGTACTTTAAACATAACTACACAAAGGAGAGTGCTTTTAGATGTGGCTTAGGTAAACTTAACTCAAAGCAGCCGAAGTAGTGTATGAACGGCTATTTGAGCGTCCACATTATTGGCCAAACAAGATATGGATAAGAGAAACAATAAATTAAACTAAAAAAAATAGATATTTTAATACAACTTAAATAACTATAATTATTATATAACCGTAATTAAAACTTTAGTAACTCAAGAAGGAAGTGCGTATTTGTTAAGACATATACAGTCCCTTACATCCCCAATAAAAGTCTACAGGTAAACGTTTATTGTCTGAAAACAAGAAGGTAGTTCAAGGACGGAAATACGACGAAGAAATAAAATATAAGATTGTTTCAAGTAAGAGTCAAACCCGGTATAACAACTACAAAATCTTCCAGTCTAAAATATAAATACAAAATCTTTACGTCTAAAAATAGAAACTCTGACATATTACATTAATCTCATTTGGATTTAACATAATTAATCAAAGGAAATTATATAGATCAAATAGAACAAATAGCTGATATGCTAATAGGAGAGGGCATGATCACTCGGAAGCATGGGGTAGAAAGTTAGGTGGAGGATTTGTTAAGTTTTGTCAACTGGAAGTGCGTGATACCCTGGAAGAACGCGAGGATAGATTAAAGTGTGAGCAAATCCTAAAAGTATTTTTTTGTTAATTGTATATTATTATTTAGGTAAATATGTATTAATTAAAGTTAAGATAAAATTATGCCAACAGGTCCATTTTGAGTTTTATAAGAATTTAAATAGTTTCAGAGGTTTGGCTAATTAGTATCAAAATTAACTAGTAGACGATCTTGGAAATCAGAATAAATGTATCATATCACCAATGGTGAATTTTATGAGTGACAGTTAAGATACGGATCTTAATATTTATGTGGGGGTTTATTTTAAATTTAATTGATATAATTTTAAACTCAATAAGGTCTTGTTTAAGATATTAATGCAATCACAGAGTGAGCTGATGAGCTGAAAAGTAAAATTTAAGATATCTAAAAGAGTTAATTTAGATATATACTTAAGTGCATTATCACAGCAAGTTAAGATAAGTGGAAACATGAGAGATCATGTGTGTGTCTTGTTTTAAAGCATTTTATAATGGGAACTACGGTTAAAGGTGTATTCAGACATGGACTTAGCTATGTGCAAGCCATATTCCATTTTGTTCAAGCTTCGTTATGAGTTTTAAGTTTAAAGATGGCCTGAGTGTATCTAGCAGTGTTTTGGAGTTAATGTGGGTTCAGACATGGACCTAGCGATGTGCAAGCCATTAACAATATTTAATGGTGGTGAGTCAAGGAACCACCAAGGATAAGATAGGTTTTGTTAGCTGAGGGCAGCCTATGAGTGATGTCAGTATCAAATGAGGTCAGGCCTATGTTTTCCACCAATATAAGTGATCAGTATGAAATGGTAAATCTGAATTGAAATTGACAGATATTAAGGAACATTTTAGAAAACATTCTAAAGTACTCTTTCGTAAGGAGTGTAAGATATGTTAAAAATAATATAGACTTAGATAATGCTTGAAAATACAGATAAATGAATTGCAACAATTGAATATAATAAAAGTGATGGTTAATGCGTCACACCAATTTAATTGAAGTCAAAGCATTAGATAAAACATACAATGGTATGAGTATAAATGTTAAGCAAGTAGAGTGTTGTTATACAAACGGTTGGCATGTTTGACAATAAAACGTAAGTCAGGAGAATGATAAAATTAATGTACACAGTAGTAAATTAAAATAACAGACGTTACTAACCAGAAACAACCTTAGGATTAAAATTTAATAAAATACAAGATGTAATTGAATAAAAATGGATTAACTCACTATTAAAGTAAACTACAGGTTCGAATGAAAGATTAAGCCAATTATAAATCTAAAAAATAGAATTAAATTGAATAAAGTATAACACAAATAAAAAGGAATAACAAAATGCTGAATATAAACAGTCTAAAAAGAATTAAAATGAATTGAAACTTGAAAAAACAAATTAACATGAATTGTAAACATAATTTAGTTGGAAGATAGTCAAATGATGTTGATTGATACAAGTGAGGTAAACCAGGCAGGTTACATAACAACATTAATGGAGAAGTTAGAGACGGGAAGGCTAGTTATAAAATAAACAAAAGTGTAAGAGTTAAATGAGAAAAATATTAAGCTACTTATTAATTACTTAAAATTACATGAAAATCAAGGGAGCATTGTAGAACCAATTATCTAAGTCCTGTCATAAGGATTAAACTTCCCTTAATCCTTTTTAATGTTTATGTAATGATGTTGTTTACAGTTGCTCTATTATCCCGACATGTTTCGGTGCTACAGTATACGCACCATAATCATGGAGCTGAAATTAAAATTAAGAGACTTGCTATAAAATAATGGAAAAAAATAAATATCATGTTAAATTGAGAAAGGAAAGAACTATGTAAAACGACATAAAGTGAAAACGAGCAGACTTACTCCGAATAGGTGTTGAGACACGATGAGAACTAACAATGATTGCAGACTGAAATGTGTGGAGTGATGCAGATGTAATATAAAGGGGTAGAGAGCAATGCAGCCAACCTAATTGGGAATGTAAATAGATGAGTGAGTGTAAATATTAGACAAAAAAGAAAAGTGTGTATGGGATGACCGGAGAATGGAGAAAAAAATTGGATAGGATTAAGGAGGAAAAATGGTCTAAGTCTTCTCGGCTCCGGCTCGGATGGGCCATTAAGCTACGATGGAGGGTAGAGCAGAAAAGTGGGTTAGATAATTTTAGTGTATTTAGGTAAACGTTTTATAGTATTGACTAAAATTTGATTGGACGATTGGAGTTGTTCTTTGAGGATGGGCTTTTTCTGAAGAGTAGCTTCATGAATGAAAAAGTTTTCGGCTATGTTTAACTTAGGTCCTTAATGAGCGAAATATAGGTGTTTAAGACACTGTTCAATAGGTTTTGGTTGGTGGTTGGAATATTTTAGATGTTCGGCAAACTTCGATTTGGTTTTGTTGAATTTGAAATCTTAAATGTGTTCTAACGTTTTTTCCAATTTTGACAATGTAGATGCTGTTACATTCACACGTGAGTTGATAAATTCCATTCTTCTTATAAATGTCCTTTTTGTTTAGGTTACTATTGTTGAGGTTCTTCTTGGTATTATTATTGGTTGTAAAAGCGATATTAATATTGTGATTTTGATGATGTTGGTGATACGATGTGTTTCAGGACCGATGTAGGCTTCTCCTCTCTAACTTCTCCATTAATGTTGTTATGTAACCTGCCTGGTTTACCTCACTTGTATCAATCAACATCATTTGACTATCTTCCAACTATTATGTTTACAATTCATGTTAATTTGTTTTTTCAAGTTTCAATTCATTTTAATTCTTTTTAGACTGTTTATATTCAGCATTTTGTTAATCCTTTTTATTTGTGTTATACTTTATTCAATTTAATTCTATTTTTTAGATTTATAATTGGCTTAATCTTTCATTCGAACCTGTAATTTACTTTAACAGTGAGTTAATCAATTTTTATTCAATTACATCTAGTATTTTATTAAATTTTAATCCTAAGGTTGTTTCTGGTTAGTAACGTCTGTTATTTTAATTTACTGCTGTGTACATTAATTTTATCATTCTCCTGACTTACGTTTTATTGTCAAACATGCCAACCGTTTATATAACAACACTCTACATGCTTAACTTTTATACTCATAACATTGTATGTTTTTATCTAATGCTTTGACTTCAATTAAATTGGTGTGACGCATTAACCATCACTTTTATTATATTCAATTGTTGCAATTCATTTATCTATATTATCAAGCATTATCTAAGTCTATATTATTTTTAAGATATTAAGGAGATTATAAAGAAGTTGTTTAAAAAAGGGTATTTTGTGATTGCGTAAAATGGAGGTCAATACTCAGGTAGCAGCAACGTGTGTAAAAGAGCCAATTCGGGTGTTAGATCCAATTATTCTACTGTAATAGATTTTTAAATTCAAATTTTATTTGTTTTAAATGCCTAAGGTGAAAATGCAACATTTAAGAAATTTTGGTAAATTGATAAAAGATATTTTTTTCTTTTTCACGAATGGGAAAGTAATTAGTGATTATCCAATTAGAAAGGAAATTCGATTTTTATTTTTTTATGGTAATGTATACATGATTTCAAGCTCATTTCAAGGTACTTTATGATTCCAAGATGGTTTTCTATACATTTTAACTATTTTAAATTCCATAAGGTTAGGGTAATATAGTATATTTTCTGTTGCTCACTCACAAACAAGTTGATATTACGAACAGTAGAAAAAAAGAAACATAGAAAGTGAAAGTTTGAGGTTAGGTTGACCCTGAACCTAAGCAACTGTGTTAAGCTACTATCACACGACACTTGCTTGTACTAGAAATCAAGTGTGCTAGCTAGCGCCTAGATATCTGTATACTAGCTAGTAAAATGGAAACGGGACTAGAGTATTCACACGCTGCTAGTTTGGTACTAGGTTCTGGTGCAAAAATTTATGGAACGTCAGAGATTAATTTTGGGTGCAGCAGCTGCATTTTACTAATAAAGATATTGAAAATTATAAGAGGGAGCGTAGGAAAAAGAATATGGACACGGGACTGGTTGGGAAAGACGAAATAATGGTCGTAGGATGCTAAATATGATACATTCCGAGGTTAGGTAATATACATTCGGGATGACACAAACGTTTAGTATCTCCCTAAATTTGTATTAATTTATTTTCAATGTGGTCAGAGGCCCCTAAGCCCATTGGTTTCCATGCACAGTATCCTTGATACACAAATGTTTATTATTATTATTATCACCGCGTCTTACTACCCATTCGGGTTATACGCACTTACGCTGATGTGTAATGGAAGGTTGATCGTGAGATGAAATGAAGGACCTACAGTTTAACGTGGAATCCGAACCACGGTGGAGGCCTGGCATTCCCCTACACAAATGTTCTTTTTTTTTAGGCCTACGCACACTTTATATTCTAAAAAAATAACAACCAAGGTTGGCATGCTATCAAGTTTATTTAGATTAAAATTGGGTCTGGAACACAGTTTGTCGTTTTTAGATGACATTTTTTAAATTAAATTTATATATATTAAATATATTGTCATACTGTGGCAATTTGGTATTATATAAACAAGGATGTTTAGAATAATTTTCTGCCAACAACAAAATCACATCCAATAACCATGTTGGCATCATTTATACCATTTCTCTACACAACAGTCTCAGCGCGCATTGATTGGTTGAATTACACAGACTAGTGTCGAAACTAGTACAAAAAATCGCGTGTTCTATCCTCACAACTAGTATGATAGCCAGTACCAATTGGCAGAACCAGTGTACTTTTTCTGATTCATACGACGCTAGATGATGACGTGCTAGCTAGTGCTAGCTAGCACACTGGATTTCCAGTACGAGCTAGTGTCATGTGATACGGGCTTTACTAGCGAAGGTAAACCAAAGTGAAAGGGCAGTTTGACCTTGGGTGATGAGCCAGTGTTCTTTAACAAAAAACAGAACATAACAGAAATAAATGTTAATGTAAGTAACAATAAATGTAGATTGAGTATGTAAATATGTAATATACCTTGCTCAATGGCAAGCCATTAATGTTCTATGATAATAAATAAATGAGGTCACATTAATAAATAAACATAAATTTAATCAATAAAATTAAATAAAAACTTGTGAGAAAACGTGACCCCATTTTTCAAATTAATACAAGATAGTAATTAAGAATATGTAAAATAATTTTATATTAAAGACATTTTATTTAAATAAATCTATGTTGTACAGAAAGTTTACCGTAGATAATTCGGTGAACAGTGATTGATTAAATAATTAACACAACTCATTTAGGATTTGAGTTTTAATATAAATAATTGATTTATCAATAATTAAATTGAATTTAAGGTACTTTAGCTATCAACTTACATTCATTTTCAATTTTTTTCAGCCTATACAATTAGATTATATGCTAATTTATTAAATTTAAACTTAACATAATTTTACCTAAGCTCAAATACAAAGTTAATTATTCAACCAGGACTATTTATAAATTTGTTAAAAATTTTATTTTGTCACCATTCTAAGAACAATGCGACAATTTTTCAGTTTAATAAAGAAATTTTCTGGTGTAATAAGGCAAATAAAATGAAACATTAAATAAATAATAAAACAGAAAATTCATTCTTTCTGTTTATTCTTCATTAATACTGAACATTAAAAATAAGACCAATCAATAATGAAAATACATAAACAGTATATAATAACTATGGCGTTGTTATACAAATAACTTTAAATCAATGTTTAGACACATGCACAATTTATGTAAAACTAGACCAAGCTGTCCAATGAAACGGAATTTTTAAATTCCCTGACTTTTCCAGGTTTTCCAAAGCCAATATTTTTTTTACAGACCAGTGTACATTGATATTAAGTGCATTAAAACATAATTTTGTTGAGATCGCCGATTAGTATATACGTTTTTCAGATGCATACACAATTTTAAATGGTGTCCCTCTGTTAAAGATTAAATGATTTTAACATGTGGCAATGGTCTAAAGAGTAATTTGGTCCTGTCCAATATACCTGAGAGATTTTAATTATTTATGATTTAAAATGATTGATATTTTTAACTTTAAACTTTAGGTGGTGACATTAAGCACTATGAATAAAATCGTAATAGTTTTTAAAACAAGTCAGTGCATTTAATAGAAAAAGAAATAAAAGCAGAAATAAAGAAGCTGATTTGACAATATTGTTTTTGAAATGCAAGTTAAGTTAAAATAATAGTAATGCCACTTCAAAATCGCACCATATCCATAACCATTAATTATAAGGTTCACTTCATCTGAATATTATGGTAAGAAAACTACATGCTCAAACTACAAGGGATGTGTATTCATTTTCAATGTTGTAAATATTTAAATGATATTTAATATACAGTTTTGAGCTATGACAAAACAAATAATATTATTAAGAAGCACAATTTCCTTCACAGCGCACAAAATGTTGATAAAATCAACATTGTTAAATGTAATAATCATAATAAGAATAGCTCTCCAAAAACATGTGTTTTTCATAACAAGATTTAAATTCAATTAATATGAGTAGACTAGACAAAGATAGCTTCCTACGTGACACATAATAACATACAAACAATTGTTTATGTATGAGATATTTATTTCTATAAAGTAGAGCAGTAGATAAACTTAATCAGTATTCCAAAAGTAGGCCTACATTAGGGATCATAGACTATGTAACCTCGCCCTTATTTTCCCAAGAATTAATAAAGGCGGGTACACAATATAAGTACAAAAAACAAAAAAACAGACAATAATTGCAGAGGAGCCAATATGATATCATATGACAAATAGGCCGTACTCCGGCACATAGGTCATTTTGTTTCCATGAACTTACTCTACAATTATTATTTGTAGGACATGGAAGTAAGCCAAGATATAGGTTCATAATTACGAGAAGATAGAGATTGACATTTGATATTAAATAGTTTATTTAGATAAACAGTAGATAAATAAACATTTAAAAATGTTAAAGTTAAATAGTGGGATGGATTCATGAACATTACTGTATATCATAAGGATATATCCAATCGTTTACAATTAACAATCCCTCATGATTTAANTTTATTTTTTTTTATATATATATATATATATATATATATATATATATATATATATATATATATATGATATAGTATATCATAACTATTACAACAATATGCCTCACTCGACATCCCGAGCTAACTATCAACACGTAGCTACAAATAGAACATTTACAACAATGGGTCACCCAGATTTGAATACTAATGTATAACATTAGAAACTTAGCTCAATAGATCTCACTCACCGTCCTCAATAGAATTACATACTTTCATAAAAGTAAACAAATTAGTCATTACGACCATTTACAAAAGGGGTATAATTCCCGAAATATTGAGAAGTAATAATTTAACTTTACGGCCAGATGGGCTCCAAGTTTCATATTCTTCCAAAACCTAACCTTTGTAAAACCTAAACTTTTTACACCACACGGGGTATACATTTTGTGTGACAAGGAACTTGTCCATTACCTATTTTTGATATCAGTTCAAAAATACACATCTGAATTCCTGAGTTCAAATAAATAGTACTATGTATTCATTTTGCCAACTTAACAACTTGCAAAAATGATTTACTATCGCTAATCAAACCAAAGTTAAATATGCTGTCCGTAACCATGATTATTTAATTTAATTTTAACTAACAACAATAATAACCGAAACGTAATTTTGACAGTATAAAGGCCGAAATATGATTTTATACATTTTGTTCATCCTCGACACGTGATGTGTCCAAGGACGCTATCCTGACAAGAGTAAAAAGCCAATACAGGTTACATGATTATATACGATTTCTATTCTAACTCGGAAAGGGGGAAGAGGGGATGACAACACATAGGTGAACATACACAAAGAGGGGTGGGAAGGGGTAACCAGACAGATATCAAAGGTTCGAGCATATTGTGGATGACTATCGAACAATAGTTACCCGGCCACATCATCACTTTATACGTCATGCTTTCCCAGCATGCCTCACGCTAATTCCTGGTGCGAGTCTCCACACGGCTCGCTCGGTTAGTTTGATGTTGTTATTGTTCGCTGAATGTTATGCGCAAAGTTCACTGGGGAGGGGCCACTGATGAATGGGGCTTGGTGAAATGAATCTTTTAGTTAATTCTGTCTTGTAGGTTTATTCTTTATTGTAGCTTTATGCCGATAAATGCCACAGTGTTAATTCAGTCTTGAAGGTTTATTATTTAGTGTAGCTTTATGCCGATAAATGCTACAAATACACCTACAGACATAGGGCCTACAAGTATTATACCATTTACTAAAAATGATAAATACGATTAAAATACATAGCCTATATTAAACAACGTAAACAGTTAACCTGACCCAAGAAAAACTTTTAATGCAGGACCTGAAAATTCTATTTTTTAGAGCTTGCATTTGTTCATCTATCAATGCAACTTCCCTGGTTGTCTCCTCCGTCAATTTTTTTTTATCTTTTAGAGCATTAGCTGATCTTTTTCTTTCATTGAGGAATTTTTGTGCTGCTTCATTTTCCTGTAGATTTCTTTGTATCGTGAATGGGCATTACGCACTGAATGAATAAGTTATTTTGACATGACGACAGCCTCCACCACTCCTGCAAAAGTTACTGCATCGAAAATATGTCTATGTGCAATTAATGATTTTGCTTTTTGATTTTCCACAATACATTCCTTGTTTATAGAAAACCCTCTCTGCAGAGCGGCATTGCCATGTGAAATAATTAATACCATCTTTAGGAAACCTTTCAAATGTTCAGTTTCATAAAAACTGTGAGTTTCCAAGAGTTTTCGCCAAAGATGGTTGAGGTTTTTAGATTGTCTTTAACAGCTGACATGGACAGTATTTTTTTGTATTGTCGATCAACTTTATCAGCTGTAATATCAGTCATCCAATTACTTTCCACATAAATTTGCAAGGCATCAGATAAGCGTTTGTTGGCGGTTTCCGTATTGTTCACTACTGCGGGGACAAAGAATGAAATTGATTTGGTCAATTTGTAGCTCAGAGGTGAGCGTATCATAATCTTTGATACACAATTTTGCGAGCATTTACGGCACTCCATTCGAAACTGCAATAACTCCCGATCTGGCACACATTTCAATATTCGAAGGGCATCCTTAGTGACATATCAAATATCAATCTGCTTACCATACAATAAGTTTTCTTTCTTCAAAATATCTATTTTTGAAACTGATGTCGAATATAGTATTTCATGTTTAACAAACTTTTTTATAGCACTCTTAACCAAAGAAATTAAAGCATTATACAAAAAAAGTGAAAGAGGCTCGTTTGACTGAAAGTTCCTTAATAAAGGCTCCATGTCTGATGCTAAGCTCTGGAAAAAAGCTAGTTTTGGACCTAGTAGCTTATCCTTAAAAGATCCTGAAATTAATTTGAAGCTGTTACATTTAGGTTCATTTTTACCTTTCACTTCATTGACAAATTTAAGCACATTTGGCAGGATCACAGAGGCTCTTTCTACAACTTTATCGTTATATAAACACCGTATTGCACAGAATTTTAAGGGAGAAATTGTGGATCCTGAAATGGTGATATAATCTGTTCTTCGAATAAGCACATCCTTCCACAGATTATACAGTGCCCGCAAAAATTCAACTAGTTTCCATTCAGTGGCTCTGACACCCCCTTTGAACGCACAATGCAGTGTATGTAGTCCACAGCTACCTATATCAAGAAGTTTACCGTTTTATGGGCAGCCGTCAATCAATGATTCTTTAATTCCCTCAAAAACTTAATATTAACATTTGGGCCGTCCAATGATACTTGCATAACCTTTATTAGATCCACGATGGATAAACTATTTTTTTAAGGCAGTTAATAAATCAGCTGAAATGGTATGACCTAAGAAAATTGACGTTAAATATCTAGTTGAAACCTCCCCCTTTCCACTATCCCATAACCTCACTACAATATCCATTTGTTGTTTTTGTGACAGTTTATTGAGACTTTCATCTAATCTTACGATTATGTGATTAGCATGTGACAATAATGTTCTCACTTCACGTTCAAAAAAGGTGCCAATCCATGTACAAACACATAATCTGCCTTTGTTTTCTGAAGTTGTACTTTAATGGATATTGAACTGTCAGGGAACATTTGCTTGCATAATGACATATTACTGGTAATCGTTCTCAATAAACTATGTTGCATTACTGATTGCATACGCCATAATATTTCTGCCTTTGTTACATTTTCACTAAGAAGAAAAGAGTGTATTGTATGTGACCTTGGTGTTTCTTCTGTTAAACACATTACATTACTAATAGGTGACCTGGTGGTCTAGGGGTAAGGTGTCAGATTTCTGTGCTGGCGGCCGGGGTTCAATCCTCGGTCCCGGCACAGATTTATCTGATTACCAAACCCTTCCTTCACCTCTGACAAGACATCTTGTGAATGTGGGGAATGCCAGGCCTCCACCGTGGTTCGTATTCCACGTTAAACTGTAGGTCCTTCATTTCTCTCAAAATCACCCTACCATTACACATTAGCGTAAGTGCGTACAACCCGAATTGGTAGTAAGACGCGGTGCTAATAATAATAATAATACATTACTAATACCTTCCTCTACACTAAAAGTTGTAAACACAGGAGATAAAGGAGAACTAGTACTACTAGTACTTAGAATTAAGTTTAGAAATAGAATTTCCAGATATACTACTTGAAGCTGCACTACTAAACTGTAAGGGGCTCCTTTAAAAAAAAAGTTCAAATGAAAGGGAACCCTTTTTTATATTCTCCGAAGTTTTTTTCCTGCTATATGTCTTGTTAGTGCCTGCTTTCCCATGTTTCTCAATCATATATTTGTAATGCACAAAGAACAGATAGCAGAGAACTTGTAATCTGGTGCCTCCTGCCCCCATGAAAGAGCTGGATCCAGGCACCAAAGAGGACTAAATTAAGTTTTCTTAAACTTGGACGTTGTGTTGCGTGATGAGGCCTAATTTACACTCTTCTGGGCCTGGATAACCTGTTGGTACATGGAGCATCAAAATATATAGCTGCAGTAAAGTGTAGGCCTTAGCACAATTAAAATACAAAACCTATGATAAGATGTTCATAAACACTAACTTTAAGAAAATATCTTTTTTTTTGCGGTTATTATTGATAATATTTTCCAATATTACTGATTATATTATTTTAATATAGGCTACCCCGTCGAGATTTAATCTTAGCACTTACTAATGCAAACAATTCTTACACACACTTTGCTTAGTTACCTAGACAGTGGCTTATAGTATAACTTGTATAGTTCCTGTAGTATAAGATGTGTGAACTAACTTTGAATTAATTTTAAAAAGTTTTTAACGTATAAATACTTAATAGACATACTATTCCACTCTACGGGGCACAGTTTACCATTTTAAGATAAAATTTACATTATGAAAAAATCGTTTAGTGCTCTATAGAGCCATATTTACCTAACTATATCTAGTAAATACTAACATAGGTCATTCGGGCAAACAATGAAATACTATTTGCCTAAATCAAGATATTAACCTTGAAGTAGAAGATAAAGTAGACCGAAATAAAGTTATAATGTTAAAACGATGTTGACTTGTCCTTATTGAAATTGTAAGAATTAAATTTGTCTCTAAGACAATATTAAACGTTCTAAGAATAACTACACGGCTTTTGCTTAGGTTCGTAAGGATGTTATGCTTATAACCAATCTCGTAAATATATTCACTAATAAACCATTAAGACTATCTCTAAATTAATTAATTTATATAATAACATTATTTAGAAACAAAGCTATTTACTTACGTCTTAAGTTTAGATATTCATTCTGGTGATTTCAACAAGAAGACAAACCAGTGTTTTATAATAATGAACTGATTTAACTTGTCTTTGAAATTTAAACTAGCGTCCTGTGTTTTGCAGGCATGTGATGCGTGAGCGTGAAGATATCCCGTACACAGCCTGCGTTAAATTAAAAGGATGCATACGCTTAAATTGATTATAAACTAAGAATAATAAGTGTTCCTATAGGTTTTCTAATTAATTTTGATTGGGATTGTAGTGAACCACTTAAAGAAAGACTTTAACCAGCATGCTCAAAAATTGTTGTGGTAATATTCCTTATTCTCAAGAAATGTAATCGAATACTCGCGCATGCGCATGTAACCCTACTTTGGCTACAAAGAGACAGAGAAGGCTTCGTTTTATGATGTATACGAATTCTCGCGCATGCGCATTATCATGATTAAACTTGTGGCTCGACAAATAATGTAGGAGGTGGAGAGATGTCGTGGAAATCATGTTGGCCTTGAGACGTGTATGCTCGGCGGCCAGCTACAACGCAGAATATATTGATTGAAAGAAAACTTTATTTTTTTAAATATTGTAAATCAAAATGTGTAATTGTTAGTTTACTGTAAAAAGCCCAGAAATGTTATTTAATTCCCTGACATTTCCCGGTTTTCCAGGTCACTGGACACCCTGTATACTCTAAAAATTTATTCATGTTTAGTTTTAAGAATAATCAAATGACGTAGCTCTTGCACTATATGGAATTTTCTTATATACAAATTTATTAAATTCTTTAAGATATGGGTATTGTATTGAAACTGTTTTGGACCCCTCTCACACATTAAAAAGTCATGGATGAAGTGCATTTTTTCTTTAAAGTACTGTATGTAAAATATCCTTTTAATACTTCCATCTGTAGAGAGTCACGCACTTTTCAAAAGTAATTTCAATTATTGCACCATCAAAGTTTTTTCTTTAAAAGCTCAACTCCGTAGCATTATTAAGATCTTGTGACACACTGGCTCCCTCTACCAAATAGGAAGCCAGTCTTCACATCAGATCGCCAGTCTTTCTATTATTTGGTTTTGACACTGGTGACAAGGGGTAGGTAATAGATAAACAGCTTTTGCATATGAATACGATATAGAAACATAAATCCATACAATACACAGTACTCAGAACACGGAACAAGTAATATCACAGAAAGAAAATATTTAATTTAACAAAAAAACTGTATCATATCTTCAGCACCAAGAGTGGAATAATCAAAATAAATTGTGTGCCAAATCAAAACTCTTATTTCATGGGAATAAATGTCACAAATAACAATATCACATAACCGTGATAAGTGCGTACTAGGGCACATTCGCATAACCAAGATAAACAGGAAACCACTATAAATATCACAACCTAAACATCATAATTAGTGACCATCGCACATTTCAACAAATACCTTATCATAATTGGTTCCCAATAGCGGGCCGTTACCTTCATAATATAGACAGTGAAACATGTAATGATGAACAGCTGAATATTTGATTCTTCTTTGTAGCGGAAAATATACAGTTCCTATTTAAAATGTTCTTACGGTGAAATAACTTCCCAATAACGGACTCAGACATAGCTCAATACGCATGCCCAGAGCCCTGCTTTTATGGTGAGTAAAAAAGCCCAATTTCGTTTTTAAGTTTCCCAAAAGCGGTGAATAAGCGGTGAATTACAAAAATACTATTTTTGCGACGAAATTATCGAATTAAGACAAAAGCGTTAATAAAGTGGTTTTTACCAAACTTTCGTGATTAAGGTGACTTTGTTGGGTTAAAACTAGACTTCCAGGACAATGTTTGAAACAGGTAAACTAAACATATTAAAGTGAAAACAAAAAATTACATTTTGTTTGGACAAAACGGTAAAAAAACACTAGTCTGCAAAAAAATGTGCTGTCAACTTATTAAAAAAGTAAGATTTAGTGGCAGCTGGACCGGGAAAAGTATGTACAAGTCACAAAGACAAAATATTACACGAAAATCATCTTGTTACTTCACAAAACTTGTGACTATATTTTTAAATCTCAATTTAGGCTAGAAAAATACAAAATAACTACTCAACATCACCAAACTGCAACATGCAGCTGGTAACAATGTTATCCACTTTCATTGTGGTTCTGCGGTCTGTTACTACTAAACTATACCTAGAAAAATATCGTTCTGAATCTGCATTTGAAATCGGCAGCCACAACGCTTGCAAACACTTTGTTGCGAAGTCACTGAACATACTGTCTGTCTTCAGCCCTAGCAGCACATTCTCAATTTTTAAACTTTCTATGCCATAACTCTCTTCCATCAAAACTTTCAATTTTTTACACATTTAAATGTAGAAAAAAGACAAATCTCCATCGTAGTTGACAAAAAAGGGCAGTACTTTAAAATTAATCTTGACCTGCTTTATGTTAGGCGTACTCCTACTTAGAATATTGGAGGGATTAAAAAGATAGCTGAGGGCCTTCAAAACCCTCACTTCCCCAAACAACTTGTTGGCACCGATCGAGTCGACATATTTTGACAACTTCATGTGCGACTTCGATCCACACATCTTCAAAATAATCACTAGATCTTCCTTCTTCTTGAACGGGAGCGCACCCAACAATAAGTTCACTTTTCCTCCAAAGTGGCCTTTGCTGACCAAGTCACATTTTGTAAGCACAGCTTCCAGCCTTGCAAATAGCAGGTGAGCCTTTGGAGCTGACTTACTCTGTAGTTCAACAATGGGGTTTGTGATCACCGCACAGTTCTCACATACAAATACTGCCTGTACTTCAACGGAGTTTAAGAAGTCGGGTGTTAACAGTTCAAGAAGGCTTTGTCCTTGTGGAGACAGACTGTCCTTCTTCTCTTCCAGGAAGCTGTGTATAGCTGTTAAATACGAGCTGATGTATTCCACACTGTTAAACCAGCTGGACCAACGGGTAAGGACGGGAATCGGGTAGAGGTTTGGGGGCAATAGGGGAAAGTTTTCTTCCAGGTGCAACTTATACTGCCTCTTCAATTTACGGGCATTTCGGAATATGCCTTTCAGCTTGGCAACAACATTATTCAAGTCCCGTAGGTTGGCCTGCCAAATTTCGCCTATTAAATTTAGTTTATGGCACCAGCAGGTGAAGGGCATGAACTGGTCCCCAAAAACCGTCTGGAGAGTACTGGCGCACAAAATCATGTAAGGCGCACTGTGCAAATACCAAAAACACTGGAATAACTGATGTCCAGTTCGCGCACTGTGTCACAGATTGCCCTAACACAATTGGTCGAGTTGGCAGCATCCAGGTAGCTGCAGGACTCCAAGTACAGTTGCTGCGGTACTCCTCCTTCTAAAGTCCCCAGGGTACAAAGACACAGTTCCCGTTCCGGTCGGTGGTCTCGTCGCAAAAGATAACAACTGGCTTCCCCTTCAGGTGGGCCTTAATCTCTGCTTTCACGGCCTCCCGCGCCGTAGTTGGTTAGCGCTGGGTAGGTCGCCAGAACCGCGGACGTATTTTCCCATCCATGACTTGGCGGCGGGATGGTCCATTTTTTCAATGGGGATGTTTGCCTGTAGACAGAAAATGAAACTTTTCAGTCACATTGTAATTTACTCCTTTATTTTTAACAGGTAGGGTCTCTAGGCTACAATGCATCATTTGTAGGATCTACATTATTGCAATAAGTCTTCAGTGGCCTTACTTTGTGCAGAATGTATGATTGACGCTTAAATAGATAAATTGTTGACTCAACAAAAACAAGTGTATCCTTAGGGGCCTACTATTTATTTATCTTTCAATTTTCATACCTCAAGACTACTTTATTATTACAAGTTTACACTAAGGGTAGGGGCCTAGGGCATAGTCAGCCCATAATATGAAATCTCGACACGCGTGATAGCAAACCTAGGCCTACTGTAGGCTCCCCCAGAATACAGGGGTCGCCTAAAGTAGGCTAGGTAAGCCTAGTTGTCGACCCACCGCATAATGTCTGGGGGTTAAATATATTAAGCCCAGGCTCCAACAGAAACAAGTGTTCTGTTATTCTTACTATGTTTTTACCCTATTGTTCTTACTATGCTTGAAATCTCAGCTAGGGTCTACAAATTTACGCTCAAAATCCGACTAAATATTTAGCTGTCGACTAACAACCAGGTTGCTATGGTAACCGGACTAGCAGCCAATGAGATCAGTCAGATCACGTTTAATAGGGCGCCTCCATGCGCCTGGTAGGCCTAGGCCTAGGCCCTACCACCCTACCTTGCTAGGCCTAGTAATAACCAGAAATGCAGAAGCTCTTTCACACTAGGACATATTTAGCCTATTTTACAAACCAAAAGTCTAGGGCCTATCGCAGTATCAGTAGCCCTAGTAAACAATGTAGGCCTAATAAAGCTTGAAACTTCAGTAAAATGCTTACCTTCAACAGCATCGCAGTAGTGTCCATTATGTATTCATTTTTCTGCTCTTTGGCCTTCTGCTGGTTTCCCAACGAACTCACAATAGATGTTTGCAGTGTAGATGTCGACGGTTTGCATTTAAGCAAAACATGATTTTTTGACGCCACATGTTTTTCGCATGAATCTTTCCGCGACCACTCAACCCTAACGTTGCACAGTCTACACATAATTACATCGCGGTCGTGCACATAAAACCCATCCTTCTTATATTCTAAGGCTCTTGACGCCGCACTGACCTCCTTCCCTCTCCGACCCATAACACTCAACACGACAACACTTCTCTACCAAAATCTTCTTCAAACTCTTCTCGACACTCGACACCACAGCGACGCGCGAATAAATCAAATGGCACTGGCTTGCAGGGCGTGCTGGGTATTTATTTAGAAGACTCGCTCCACAGCTTGCGCACACGTTAGTATTCACCGTTATGCAGGCAACTGATGGCTAGCGATCCTACCCAACAAGCCACGTGCTTGGAATGTTGCCAAGACTCGCTTCATAGCTAACGTAGAGAAGCAATAGCAGCGTTCCAATGGCAACAGCTAGCTAGCGGTTCTGACCTTGGTTTTTCCCAAGAACGAAAACAACCCTGCCATGCCACGCCAGCATGTCAGACAAGAAGGGAGTGGTACAAGCATGAACGAAAAAAAGGGACCTCCAAAAATTAAAAATGCAATTTTCAAACTTAAAATATTTATTTTTCAATATCCCAAAATATTAGCGCGAATGCCGAAAACGTGACTAAATCGTGCTAAAACGCTGATTTCACGAATTATCGCGACAATTCTGAGCATATATTTGTAATCAAGGTAACCTGAAATGTGAACATCTCAAAGAAAAAATGCCATATCTAACATTCGCGAATTATCGCGATCTCCACAAACACAGCTGCGCATAATTATGCATAGTAATCTCTAAGCTGCGTAGAACATTTTAAAATACCAGTCTATCTTATATTTTACTGATGGAATGTCAGAAACTCAATTTTCTCACGCGAAGTGGGGGTAGTAATAATTGCACTCTCTAGTGAAATTTTATTTAATACTATAAGTAGTAATGTTTACAATACTTCAAGGCCATATACCCCCTACGATCCATTTACGGGGGTTGTTCCAGCAGTTAAGTTTGTGAGTTTGCGCACATATTATACTGTACACATTTCACTTTTTGTGTATTATCCTCAATGCTCTGTGTATTATGCAATCTGTATAGCAAGCTATTTACATATTTATTCATTTGGATTAAACTGTCTAGCATTTTTTTTTAAATAACGATTTTTTAATTTCAGACTGTGTCTACTAAGAGATTTCACTTTATTTTATTCTTAGTCACAGCAGAAAAAAAATCAATAGCTTGCGAGCTGCAAATTAAAAGGCTTGTTTTAGAAATTATAGCCGTAGGGTAGAACAAGAGTTTATATTTTACTTCCAGCTGTTGGGGAATTGATTTTTTAAAGAAGGGGGGGGGGGGTTCATTGTAGCTTTATCGGATTAAAGAAAAAAAATTATGTTGATCCATAAGATGCAATTATTAGGTGACAGTTGTGAAGGAAAACAAATTATTTACTTGGGAATGGAATCTTGTTCAAAATGTTACTTTTAAAGCGAATTTGATTGAGATCAATTATATTCAATATTTGATTAATAATGTTAAAAACTTTTTCTTTGCATTCTTACCTCTATTGTTACGGAGAGCGCATGACGTGTTCAAGTATAGAACTGCTAGCAAAATTAGCAGCCCATTTGCTAGTGAGCGTAAACACAATTACCGTGTGTACCTGTGTAAACATTATTTTAATATCTCAAATAGTAAAGCACCAATATAAAATGAACAAAGTAAACCCAATAAGTTTACCCACACAATCCGAGAAACAAAAAATGACGTAAATCACTGCCTTCTTATGACTGAATACACAACACACTCCCACGGGTAGCCTTTATGAATAATAAGGTATGGGGTAGGACGATAAAAAATATGTAACATGGGAAATAGGCCCTGGGCGGACTTTCTATACTGACCGCTTTAGAGTCCAACTTGCAAATCCCTGCTTTGGCGTCAATTTTACTCAAAGCAGACCGGGGAACCAAAATCCACGACGATCAGTCACTCGCTGATGTTACGCGTAAAGGAAATTAAGTTAACACACACCTTAATAGTCTGGGCCCAACCTTAAAACATTTCCTGGGCACTTTGTGAAGACTCCAATCGAGTCCCAAGCATCCAGTGATGCTTCTGTAATTTTAAATAATCTCGGCAGGACGTTGACAAGACGGCAGCCTCATGGCAGAGGTCCCGAGGAGGAGTGATTAGAGTTGACACGGATCTGATGTTGGTCTGTATGCCAATAGGGTTTGGTGGGCGGGAAGGAGGTAATGTAAGGGTTTGACAGGTTACAACTTGTATGGAGTTATTCTATGGTCACAAAAATTGCCCATAGCTGTGATGGCCATATAAAGAGCTTCCTGGCTTACTTCCTTTGTGACAAACATCGATGTATTTAGGCGTAACGGAATGCCTACTTTAACTATACTGCCAAGTCAAATAATGTGTGTTTATGTTTTGTGTCAGTAAAAGCCATACCGTGCATACTTGTATGGTGCCAGCTGTGAAGGGTCAATACGAATTAAGAAGCTATTCTTCCTTTAAATTGTCATATCCAAGCGCTTAAAGAAATATACCCTCCTTCCACATTCGAAAGCAAATTATTATGGAATACTTGGGCCCAAGATGTTAACTTAAGAATATTACAACAAACAATTAAATAACAGTTGTAGTTTTTTTGCCATAATACCACAATAAGAATTTGTAATTTATAAAAGAAGTACAGCACTACCCAAAATCAAACCAATGCCTCCCAGACTTATTCTAAGTAAAGATAGCATCCCACTGTTCTATTAAATAGCTTTCTTATCTCTTATCAACGTTTAGTTCGCGAACTATTCATATCATCATTATCTTTCTGAAGCTAAGTCCTGATATGGAAAAAAAATATTCATCTCATTGAGGTGTGCATAATGTACTCGTGGTCCATTTTATTCACACATTGTTAGGCCCTTAGCAACAATATTATTATTATTAGCACCGCGTCTTACTACCCGTTCGGGAGAGCAACAATAAAAAATGTTCTTGTGTTCGGCAATTGTCATCTTCGTCTTCTGCAGACTATCTGGTAAGATAAAAAACTAATGGATATTTACCAGTTAACAAAGAGGAGAAGTATGTTTAAATACCTCATCCGCGCTTTGAACTAAACTACCTTATAGATCAGGCTAGGGCAAACAGCTATAGGGTCATATAGGAAATGTATAATATCCAATGCCCCAATATAGTACATACACATGTGCCATTATATTTACGATTCTGAATACAACATGAAAGTTAGCGAGCATTTACATCAGTTCCAAGAGCCTAATTTGTTTATTCCTACAATTTGAGCTGGTGGGCTGCATAAAACATACTCGATAGCCCGTGGGTTGGACATGTCTGCTTTAGTAGATTTTTTTAAGAACCGCGTCCAACTACCCATTCAGATTATACATTCATTTTCTAATTACGCTAATAGTTTAATGGATTAGGAAGGTTATATTTAGAGGAAGTGTACCCGCATTTCTGTGGAATGAGGAAAAAACGCCCTCACAACTGAGATTCAAACCTCGATATCCCCATCATTGGCAGTTCAGTCAACTGTGAGTAGGGCCTTAGACTATGGGGCCATCCAATCGAGTCTTGCTTTAACAAAAAGGCGGTACAAAGTAACTCAAATGGAAGGATAGCCTGTCAACGAGATGTGTGTATTCTTTTCTAGAAGATTTATTTCCCAATAATTTTAGAGCTTCTATAATTTTCTATACACATATAATTGGTGTTTATTATCCACTTGGTAGGCACCTTTAGTATCTGATGAGGTTAGGGTTCGGATCCCGGTCGTGTGTACCAAGGTGATCTCTCAAATAGTTTTTACACTTTCAACCATGTAAATTCGTGTGTATAAACACTGTGTGGAAAAAAGAAAATCTATAGCTTGCGAGTTGTAGTTTAAAATAATTGTTTTATAAATTATAAATAGCCATAGGGTAGAACAAAAGTTTATATTTTGCTTCCAGCTGTTGGTGAATCGATTTAAAAAAAAAAGGCAGGTTAGGTTCATGGTGGCTTTATCAGGTTAAAGAAAACACAAGTTATTTACTTTAGAATGGAATTTTGTTCTAATGTTACTATTAAAGTGAATAAAGTAGAAGGTGAATGTGATCAATGATTAATTAATAATGTTATACTATTTTTTTTGGGCGTTCTTTGCCTCTATTGCCACAAAGCGCGCATTGAGTATTCAACTAGAAAACTGCTAGAAAATTACCGTGGGTACCTATGTAAATATTATTTTCATGTCTCAAACAGTAAAACATCAATATAAAATGAATCAAGTAAACCAAGCAGTTTACCCTACACAAAACCCACCCAACACCATTCCTAGCGTCTGTGGGATAAGCCCAAACTCAACATAAATAGATGCGCCACAGGCAGATAAGGGATATCTTACTAATATCAATACTTTTTTTTTTTCCGATACTTCTACTGATTGTAGTACTCGCACTCAGGTATCGAAAGAACAAATGACACTATTTCTCAATTCTCACTCATTTTCTGCATGGCAGCAAGAAAAAACTCTAGCATTCAATCTCTCTTAGCTCATCATAATTCTTAGCTGTTCTTTCATCCTTATTTATCAAATACAGCCTAATATATGACAAGGCAACAGGGCGAATAGCGACAAGTCTACTACACCTTCCTTTATTTATTAATGACTACAGTCATCACAAACAAAATAAGCTTTTGTAGAGCTCAATGAACTCAATCAACTTAAGGGTGTCCCAAGCAAACAAAGTAGAAAAGCTTATGTGCGTAGTTTAAGGATACGAAGCAGGACAAGGCATCATTTCTTTTAGTGTTTGTCAGTAGTTAATAGTCTATCTTGAGAGTATATAAAAGACGAATGAAGTTAAAAACGGCAACTCCCAGAAGAGAATTATGCAAGTTAATTAAAAAGTTGGATAGGTAAAAAGCATATTTTAAAATTAGTTATAAAATATTAAAAACCATTATAATTTTAAGTGTTTAAATAAATATAAGAATACAATTATGATGAAAGAGTTGAAATTATAATTACTAGATGAAAAAAACTTTTTACAAATTAAAATTTCAATACTGATATTTTTCGTTCGATACTAGTCTGGTGTCAATATTTTTCTTCCGATAATTTTAATGAGTACAGTATCGATACTTTTCTTTCGATACCACATCCATCCCTAACCAAGAGACACATCATCATTTCTTTAGTGACAGGGTCTTAGTTAAGGTCGGAAGGAGTTGCTAGCCACCCTATAAATTAAGTTGGGCTATACAGGGGCTTGCTCGGGGACACCCACTTAAGTCTTTAATTAAGATCAAAGCTGTTCCTAATAAAATCACCTTTTGCATGAGTCATGGGCGACACTAATTTTTACTAAGACGAACAACATTTCTGAGGGCACCAAAAGTTAAACACCTTAGTTCAGTAGGTATACTACTGATCTAAAGGTCCCGGGTTCAATTCATGACATGGTCAAAAAAAAATACCATTGGCGAAATTAGGATTTCCCCTTAATAATGATTAATTAACAGCCAAGATGGCTTAGTGAAATGTTGTCGCATGCTGATTTTATTAGTCATTTCATAAAGTACACTTTAGATCCCCTTAAAACGGCATTAATGGTAAAATAATATAATAAGTCACTCTCACAATAGAATAGACCAACAGTAACATGTTATGGGGCTAGAATGTCGGTGGTTTTTCCTAAAAGGGTTTTCACTCTCCCACCAAAAAATATAGTTGCATTTTCTCTCAATTCTATTCTACTCATTCCTTGCCCATTAGCATAATAACAGGTATTTATTTGCGTATAACCCAACTGAGTAGTAAGACCTGTCGGGAAAAAATATTAAAATTGTATATTAAAGGAATTTGACACTAAATTTAAAATTGACTAAAGCAATAATACTTGTATTTTTAATGTTCCTCTGTATTTTGATATTTTTTATTGGTATATCACACCAACATCTTGGTATATGGCTGGGGTAAGTAGTGTGAGTCCGAAACTAAACAGTTGGGCGTCTGTCTATCCCGTTTAGGTTCCCGGGTTTGATTTTCTGAAAGACTGAAACATTTGCCATCGGTACTTCCTCCTTTCAAAGTGAAGAAATTATGGTTGGGGAAATGGGTGTAGTGCCTGCTCTACAGTAAGTTGCCCATAGCAGTGGTGGCCATGCTATCCAAGGAGTCGAGCACCCACACGACTGAACTACCGGTAATATTGGCGTTCAAATCTCGGTAGGGTGTGCGGTTTTCTCAAAATAGTTTGGCAATCTCCCTCCAAACAAATGCAAGTATATTTCCTCTGGATTCTACCACTATCATCGCCCCATTTAATGTAAGTGTGGGAATATGCTTATAGCGGGGGACAAAGCACCAGCCAATATTGGTGTTTGTCCACCCCCCACCCAAGACGGCTCTGAGGCTGAGATTTAACTAAGATTTAACTTATGCTAAAAGTAAATATGTTTGAAGCCCAGCAAGATTCTTACCTAAATCCCTACAGGATGGCGCAAACAAATTTAATTTGGGGGGTGACATACAATCTATTGAAGCTCTTGTAACTTTATTTTCCCCGAATGGAAATTTTAGGTGCATTTTAAATGAGTATGAAGACAGAACTTTTTATATAATTGTGTTTGCCTGAACTTTGAGTTTAGCTCTGACTGCCTTTGTGGTCTAGTGGTAAGTTCCTGGCTACAGATCCTATGATCCCGAGTTCAATTCTCAACACATCTAGAATTTTATGTAAAGTGGTGGGTCCGGCAGAATAGGGTCAAACTTTCGTGAGGACAAATGAAAAGCTACTTGAATAAAGAAGTATAGCCTCAGGTCTAGAAAACTGAAATTAATGGCCAGAGGCAAGGCTGTAGCCAGCCAATAATTTCAGCTGGGGAGGGGGTTTGATGGGCACATATCCCAATTGCTGGAGGCTTGAAAAAATTCTAAATGTTAAACAGTTGTAGAAGTTATCTGAAGTTTTTTTTTATGGCAACATAATGCCTTAACTGCCTAAGGCTAGCAAAAATTATGAATATTAAACACCTATAGCAACTATCTTAAGCTTTTTTATGTTAACATATCTCCCTAACAGCCGGAGGCTAGGGAAAATCTATATATTTAAACACCTCTAGAAGCTATCTAAAGTATTTTTATAGTAACATAACCTCCTAACTGTTGAAGGCAAGGAAAAATCCTAGATATAAAACACCTCTAGAAGCTATCTGAAGTGTTTTTTTAATGACAACCTGTCTCCCTAACTGCTGAAGCCTAGGGAAGTGTCTGAATATTAAACACATATATAGAAGCTATTTTAAGTGTGTTTTTATGTCAACACAACACCATAATTGTAAAAGGCTAGGAAAAATTCTAAATATTAAACACCTCTAGAAGCTCTCTAGAGTGCTTTTAATGCTCACACAGCCCCCTAATTTGTACTTGTACCTTAATTTTGATAGTGTTTGAACCATAAATAAAGCCATATATATTTTGTTCCTAAAATTTCGGTTGGGGGTGGGGGCTGTTGAACCTTCAAAACCTCTCCCCTTGACTACAGCCTTGGCCAGCGAGTTCATTGGGTTGATCACATGACACCCTCTATCCACAAATGTTGGAACAATCTTTGCCGACATATAGTGGCTGCTTGATCTGTATAGCTTGCTTGGAATTAAAAAATTATATTAATACAAATTATTTAGGCCTTGGGAGAGGAGGGTCAGGGACAAGTGCCCTCACCCCTCTCCCTACCGAATGGGTCACTCAATGAGTACACCACCACACACAATAAGGTCTCAGTTGTGAGGTTGATATCAGCACACAGTGAGGTTACACTGCAGGGCAGTACCTCAAACCGCAATCAATTATCCGTTCAAACTGTCATCATGGACCCCATTGATAAAAAACAAGATGGATAAAACAAACTTTTTCAGAAACATTAATGTTCTAACCAGTGTCACCAGCTTCTATTCACAACTAATTTAAAATATAGGCCCACATTAAAAGATTATAAATATGTGTTAAATTGATATCCTGATCCACAAAAGATATCAATAGCAAGTATCTTATCACTGTGATAAGTACATTGTTGATTTATTTCAGACAAAAAATGACAAAAGCCTACAATTAGCTCAGAAAATGTTAGGACGGATGCTACTACTGGCAAACTTCACAGAAATGTTCTTATCACAATTGATTTATTAGGTACTTAGGGCCTACATGGAATATAGAAATGCTCAGTTGCTAAAGTCAGATTATTATTATTATTATTTTTATTATTATCACTATGGGGCAGGGCTGGCAAACCTATAGCACACTTTATTTACACACACCTAAGGTTCTTCACTCCATAACCAACCTTTTTACATGATAAAGTAGACATATATGAAAAATTAGATACAACATATGATTGTAACCATCATCAGTGTGCTCAACCGAGATTTAAGCCATCTTTCCTGCCAGAGGAAAACCAGATTAGACACACTTGGTTCCAGTTTCGCCTGCCCACCGATGTACTTTATGTATAAAAAGGCTTTCAACCATAGTTTTTTTTCTCTTCATATTATACTTTTTTACAATATTATAAAGTAAAAATAATCAAAATGTAAATCAAAGAGTTCAGTTTTATACTCAAAGTTTCTCAGATAATTATCAACATATTAGCCACACAGTCTCAATTTTTCTTCCCCCGCCAGTCTTGCTATATGGTGTCTACAAATTCATACAAACCAGTTCACAAGACTTCATTACGAAATTAAAAAACCTGCAGAAAAATTATATTACTTACTCAAACTTTGAATGTGACAAATAATGTAGCGGTGGTTTTTCCTAAATGTTTGCCCCTTATTTCCATACAAATGCAGATACACTTCCTCTAAATTTAACCTTTCCCATCCTTAGCCCATGCAATTAGTACATTGGTGTATGGTAGTAAGACACAGTGCTAAATAAAACTATTATGAATTATCTCATTCTTCTGATTTCTTAACATTTGCATCCTGATTATTCAACCTTCTTTTATCTAACATAGTCAAACAATGTGTAGTTTAGTGGTGTGCTATGCATTAAAGCATACTATTTTGCCCACTCCCATTACTTGTGTCGGTGCATCAAATACTGCTGTTCCTACTCTTTACTAAATGCCGACATTTAATTAATTTAAAATCCTTTGTTTAGTTTACCCTATTGAAATGTGTTTCTTCAAATAATAGTTCTGTACTCTATTATCTTAGTTGCACTATAGAGTAATATTATTAGTAAGCATGATTTCATACATATAATGGACTTTCATTTGAGATTTGTTTCGCCACCTCAAAACAGTTTTTTCATTATCTATGAGTTTTTGGTTAATCTGAACTCTAGTGTGAATATCATTGGAAAATATGTATCTTCATATGTGAGTGTGTAGAAAAAAAAACTCTTCTTGTAATAAAGTATAGCGGCCTTGCTTGATAACCTCCATGAACAAGATATAATTTTATTACTTTATTTATCACTACTTTATTATTATCCTGTATTAATATTATGTTCCAACATACGAGATAGAAAAAGCTTGAGTGTTATGAATGAGCAGAGTAGATTAGAGTAAGTACACCTACAGTATATAACCAAAACAAAAAGACAAATCACAATTGGAAAATCACAACCATTCAAATGTCAGTCTGGTGCCTTAGATCAGGTTGTTACAAATGCAATAAATGAAGGGTGAGTGCATTTTGGGCTGATTTGTAGGTACTTATTATAGGATCCAACAACTTAGCTCAGTCGGTTACGTGTATGCCTACTGAGCTAAAGGTCCCGGGTTTGATTCCTGGCATGGCCCAAAACTGTATCATTGGTGAAATGTGAGTTTACCGTTTCACAGTGATAAGTTAACAGCCAGGGACTGGGTGTTGTGTCTATCCTAGTCTTAAGTTAGATTCTAAGGCATAAAAAGCTACGAAAGGCCTAGCAAGCTGGTAGTGGTAAATATGTGGCTCTAACAAAACAAACTGACCCAAGCTGGAAACAGTAATGGATATAAAGTTGTAGGTACTTTAATTAGAGCCTTTGAGTCATCTAATGTAAAGGAAATGATTGAAGGCTTTCACCTTTGGAGAGGATATAAAACTATCAGCGGTAGAAATAAACCATACCTATCTCTTAGTTATGCCATGTAAATTGGTTAGGGTAGGTAGCTGTTAGGTGTGAAAATGAGATTTGAAGGCTATGGTTTATTTCTACTGCTGTATATTGTGAAAACAAAACAATCAAGTGCATTTAGTTGCTAGTGAACCTTTCAGCCTACCTGTTTCAAGTCAAACAAGTTAATTCTGCTCATGTTATATTAATTAATGTCAGCAAAGGCTATTGTTGGCTTATTCAAACTTTATTATAGGACTAGACCCAAAACAGTTATGTACCATCCAATTTTAGAGAATATATTCAATTTAATAGTGAACAATTATAGGCCTTGCTTAGTATTAAACATGATATGAGGTGTCAGATCATGCCTGTAAATGTGATTTGTTAAATTTCAGAAGGATCTTCATGTCTGATGACCAACACGTCACAGCGTCACTATGCCCCTCGAATCATCGGAGGCGTGACAGTGGCCTTAGGTAAGCTACAATCCATTCATCATAGGAGTGGGGTGGTAAATGACAACTAGCAGAAGATTTTGATTGCAAGCAAGAAAGTCACTAATGTGGAAAAAGTTTTTTTTAGCACCACGTCTTCCTATCTGTTTAAGTTAGACACTTATGTACTAATTACATTAATGGTTTTAGGGATGAGTAAGGTTGTATTTATAGGATATGCACCCCCATTAGCATGGAAAACGATCATGGTAAAACCCTCAGTACACCCAACCGAGATTTAAACTTTGATCTTCTCATCATAAGCAGTCTAAGTAAACTGTGACAGTAGTGCTTTAGACCATGTGGCCACCGAGGTGGGTCAAGTAGTTATTTTATCTGTTATTTTATATAATCAATTAAAAGTGTTAGTAAAAACTTTGAATAATACTTCACTAAATATTACTGTATAACTGGATTTATGTAACTTAATGAAATAACAAATAATATTAATAAAACCATCAGGTTTTTTGTTTTGTGACAACAAGTTTATACTGTATGAGATAATAAACTAAAAAGTATTCGTACATTTATAACTTAAGAGAAAGAGCCATATTAGTTTGAAAATAAAAACCTTATTTTGTAAACATATGCACACGAGCAACCAAACACGGTTTGTATGCAATCATCAACAACAACCCTTTTTTCGCTTGGTTTGCTATCTTAATCTTTGAGTAGAAGGCAGCCTTTTAGAAATCATTTGTAAAGCATTTCCAAGCGAAATTCAGAAATAACTTAGAAAAAAAAAATCCAACCGGTTACTTCCATAGTTTCCAAAATGTTTGTTGTGAAAGTTTTGACTGCCAAAAGTGATAACAATTCTACACTTGGTCTTGCAGATCACATAGTTTGTCAAGTGGATACATGAGAGTTGATTTGGTAGCTTTTCTAGCTGTCAGTTACTCACACTCCTACAGAAAAAGGACTCTAACACACCTAGACTGTTTTCCAATGTTATTATTTTAGACTGAAGCCCGAATTTTTATGTAATTACATATTTTAATTCTGCCAGTTAGACATGTTAACAGTAAAATGTCAGCGAATTAGGTTGTTTAGGGCTTCTTTTTCAATTTTGATTTCACATATTTTCGAAATTATTACATAAAATTACATATTTTTTGTTGTATTATTTTTATGTCTTTCTTGGGGAAAATACTTTTAAATGATGTTTCACTAAATTTCAGGCTACCTATACCTACATAAATAATATATTCAGTGAAGGGATGGCAGTGTGCGAATTCAAAGACAGGTATGCTAGCTAGTCAGTGAGGATTACAATTGTCGTAACACAGCTTTGAGTCTGATGTTTCTTGTGTTGTGAAAGGGAGAGAATGCAGCGTCGACAGATAGTAGCCTCAGCAGCACATCTCTCGTGCAGCGTGTCAGTTTGTAAACATAATAAACTAATATATAATGTGGCAAGACAAAATAAATGATGAAAACGGAATGCAAATCAATTAAAGAAATGTAATTTGAAGTTTGTCTCAATAATATAGCATGTAGAATTGTATTTTGACAAGCAAACAAGACCAACCATGTCCATACATATAGGTGTAATATTAATACCTGGTAGTATGTCAAGCTCAAATATTTAAACTTGAACAAAAAAAATTAATTATAAAAATCTCTAGGGGTCAGGCGTTTCCCTTATTTTCAAAAAAAGCTGGCAACAGTGGAGGTTTAATTCACAGTTTGTAGTATTTTTGATTATCTCTAAAAGATCAGTTGTATAATGCAATTTATTCGAATACTTTAATTAATGTAAATTTAAGTGGTGTAAAACCAACTAATATTGCATACCTCATTAAAAAAAGTGTGTGTATGTATAAATACATTTAGAAAATTTCTTTTCTATTACTTTTTTTCAGAAATTTGCAGCCATTAAATTACATTTTGTTTCAATAATATAATTATGTCTTATTTTAACGTGGGGAAAGAAGGTTTATAAAATGTTACTTATTTTTACTTGTTTTGCTACATATTTATTTACACATTTTATAAGTTAACACTACATAAAAACCTGAGCTATATAACTTTGCTTTGGAATATATATTAACATGGGGTAGCCTCTTTAACTCACACCAGGGGTGGTGAAACGGGGGAGGGGGGGTTACAGGGAGCATAGCCCCCTTGATAGAAGCAGGGGGGGGGGGAATATAGTCCCCCCCTCCTTTTGACATGTTCTATAAATATTCCAATATGGCCTATATAAATTGTGAAAAATTGAAAAAAATATTTCAAATGTTTTTATACTAGAGTTGAGACAATTTTAGCGAGGTCATAGATGAATCATTGTTTAAACTATGAGCTGACTCCTAGTTGTTGCATGCGCCATGCAAAACGTTAGAGCAAAACTTTATTGCATCAAAATCATTGTGATTGAGCATGTGCCAAGCAATTGGTTACAGATCTCGCCGAGTGTGGTCTCATTTTACTAAGTGTGATTGTTTGTTGGTTAACTTGGTTTTTAACATAAAGCATACGGCTAGCTACGAAGTATATGTGTGAGAAGACCTTCTGTCTCTTCCAGGACGACAATAAGTGCAGGATGTACACAGTTACCCCATGTGCGTAGTAGAGTGTAAAACATAATAATCAGAAATTAAATGGTTGTTAACATATTAATAAAAAATAACTAAAGGAAGAGATCATGACAGAACACAACAGCAAAAGGATGATAAATCCACCCTAACGAAATTATATGTTTAATAATAATAATAATAATAATAATAATAATAATAATAATAAAGGAAAAAGAGATCAGAGCTCACGAAGAACTAAATTCTTTTAAAAAGATCAAAGCAAGCAAGAGTGGGGCGGAAAAAGTCACACAAAAGGGACTCATTTCTAGGTGTGACGTCAGTGAGATGAAAGAGAAATAATCAATTGGAAAAGACAACCGATCCTGCCCAAATAAATGTCGACACAAACTTAGGATCACAATTGCTTTAAGTAAATCCGACACTAAAGGATAAAATTTTAATCCCTTTTCCAAAAGTTTACAAACATAATAAATCAGAATCCTAAAAGTCTGTGAACCTTTTGGCACATATCCCTTCACCTTGTTCTCCGCAGAAGAGAACCACACACCCGCAACCTCCCTTTTCCTCCAAGCGTCATACTAGTTTCACCCGGTTGCCACTAGGTAGAGTCAGAGTTCTCATAACGTTGCTTCTTGCGATGAGGCAGGTACCACTCTCTCAACAAGTAATGTCACAGTTGAGTTGTCTAGATACAACATAGTATAAAAGTTTCAAATTAGGGTGCTGAAGAGGAAAATCAGCACAGCGTATGTTTGATCGTGTATGTCCACCTACCTTATTCTGTCACTTGCTAGACGGGTTAATGTTCTTGAGACTAATTCAGCTTGGACAATTTACCTGAGGTTCATTTGGACATATATCAACACAAAATATTTGACGGCCACAGTGGCTTGGTTAATTGCTTCAAATAATGTATTGCATGTTAAATTACAGCACTTTGTCAGGCCTAGTTTTTTTCCATTAATTGTTAGGTTTATTAGCACCTGGACTTAATCTAATGGGATAGGGATGATGAAGGCAGTTAGAAGGAAGTGAATTTGCGTTTGTGTGAAGGTGGTGGAGTGAAGATAGAAAAACTACTTGACATCAACACACTGTGCGACTGGTTCTCAAGGGGTAACATATACCGTGTGAGAGTATTTGGCATACAAACAAATAAATAATGTAATAATTGGAGACTGGAGTAACAATTAACAGTTTGTGAGAGCTTTGAAAAATAATTACTTTATTTCAATATATGTAGGCCTCTGTACTTTCTTCAATATACGTATGCTATTAAATTAATAATTATGTGTATAATGTAAAATAATATAATTTATAATAAAAATATATTTCACATTTTAGAGGACAAGTGTTTATTTTCATTAAGAATGGTTCTATATGTTTAAAATTTCTTTTTTTTAGCTTATTTAGAGTATTAATTTTTGTAAATGTGTTTCAGTACTATAAATATGCTACATATAATATCTTCGTTTAGGGTGTTTTGTGTGTGTGTGTGCTGGTGGGGATCTAAGAAAATTACAATTTTTATTTTGACATTGTTCTGCCGCCACTCACTTGATGCTATCTTAACCCAATGTGACTTCTATTCCATCTTACTGGTGGTGAATCATTTATTGACTGGCAATCCCACTATAAGGTTGACAACTTGGTCATAGTCTGAATCTCAGTCATGTTTGTTGTAGGTGAAATTCCGTGGCAGGTGTCCATACAGAACAATAACCAGCATCTGTGCGGGGGGTCAATCCTGGGTGCAAGTTGGGTCCTCACGGCTGCCCATTGCTTCGCTTACGACCCGCCCTTATCGAAACTTACAGTAATATCCAGCTTTTAAATAGGATCAGATACACAGCTGACTTATTTTAAAGATAGATTAAATACAGATTTTTTTAGATCAAACGTTTCAACACAAGGTTTATTTAATGGCTCTGTCCATGAAACTGCCATGTGAAGTGAGGTTAAGATAAAATATACCTTCATTTACATAGAAAGTGGAAGGGAACGACACACGTGGAAAACTGCTTTCAGTGCACTTGGCTGGGATTAAAACATTGACTTCCCCATCCATGGAAATCAGTCTATTGTGAGTCTGACACCTTAGATTGTGCAATGTATGGCAGCTTATTGAAGTTGATAATAGGCTGAGGTTTTAGGATCTGAAAAATAATCAAAGACATTTTGAAAACTGACATGAAATAATAAATAGACTACGCTTTATTAAATAGTGTAAGCATTATTTTTACGATAAAATAGTTTGTTGGTCAAATAAGTTTTTTGCATTTAAATTAAGAATCACATTGGTAGTCGAATGGTAAAAGGCACCAATCTTTCAATATACTGGATTGCTGGTAACAAGGAGGTTGGGTTTGAATCTTGTTCGGATGTATCGAAGGTGGTTTTTCCTCATTAGTTTTCCACTAGATATACTTCCTCTAAATTCTACCTTCTTCATTCATTCCTTGTGGTGTTGACAAGGAAGGTATAATTTAGATTAAATACACCCTCATTAGTGGGGAGATAAAGTGGAAAACCATTAAGAAAAAATCTCTCTATACATTCAGCTGTGAGCCAAATTCTAACCTTTATATTAACAGATATCCAGCCTGTTGCAAGAGTGATGCTGTAGATTGTTCAACCACCAATGTGAACAGTAAACAGAGAAATTAAAGATGTTTAAAGTTGTGTGTACACACGATAATGAGCCTCCTCAGGTGTGTATCCTCCTTGCATCCTTTATCTATTATTATGTCCTGAATGAAAGACTAACAGGAGGGTTGATCCCTTGGCAGGTTGTGGCTGGCTTCGTATCTTTCACTTCCCCAGGATCTTACAAGCAGACCTCAGGGGTGGCCAAAATCATTCAACACAGCAAATATGTCTCGTAAGTAGAGAGGAGGCAGGGGGTCAACCTTTTTTTAGAACAATGGGAAAAATGGGGGTTTGATGACAGAACTATTTAATTTGGGTGTTTAGCATGCACTTTATAACTGATATATTAGCATAGAACTTACCAACTAATTCCAGAACAAACATAGCACTAAATTTATCTACAGTTAATTTATCACTGTGAAAGAGTAAGCCCCAATTCACTAATGATATATTTTTACAACCATCCTAGGAATTGAACACCAGGATATATAGCTCAGTTGGCAGACACACCACAGAATGCATACTGAGCATACACAGATCTAAAGTGTCAGCCCAATGTAACAAATACATAATATAACTTTAGTTCAATAGATATGAAATTAAATGGAGAACTAATCTCGAGTCTCATTTAAAGAAAGATATATAAATAAACATTTCCAACACAAAAGGAAAATTAATTTTGAACTAATCACGAGTTATGAACAAGGAGAAAATAAATAAATTTAAGTACAATAGAACCTTGTTAATCGGATTTGTGAAATTTTGAATAAGTGAGAAATCAATATTTTTTACAAATTATAAATTACATTTGAATGAGTTTAATCAAATTTTCATTTATTTAACTGATGTATAAAAGGTAATATGTACAGTAATTATTTTTAGTTAAAGGAAAACACAGTGTTGACTACAGCATGTTAATAAGTATTTATTGTCAGGTATAACTGTTTCTTACAATTCTATATTAACTTTGAGCTTGTTAACCAATAAATTATATTTCATTTGACTAAATTTTCTTTTACCCTTCTGAAAAGTGTGTTCAGATTATCGGGAATTTTGGACTACTTGGGTTTTTACTGTAATAAGGATTGAAACTATTCAAATATATACATGAATAATAAGGCAAATAATTAACTAAACTGAAATTTAAACCTTAACTGGGTTAATTTAAATATCAGCAGTGATTGGACACCTTAACAGAAGCAGCAAATCTTAGATTACTTGAACTGAGTTTTAGATGTTATGAAAAAGCTATCACAAAGGCAAACTGAGAATAAACTTAAATACAAGTTTGGATAAATGCACGTTAAAACCTTTCTCAGTGAAATCTGACTAAAATGAGTTGGATTTTTATTTTATTTTAATATGTATGAGATAAAGTATCTTAGTGCCCCATACATAGTTCGGTACAAGTAAACTATTACCGTGTGAGTGACCAACTAACAGGATGACTAATAACAAAACTATTGGGCTAATAAGGAAAATTGGGTGTAATTTTTAGTATTTGCATAAATCCTTGTTTTCAGTGATGTTTAATTAAAAGTGTATGTGAAAAAGAGACAAAAAGTTGTCTTACATTGGACAATTGAACTGTGATTTCCTTGTCTTTCAAACATTAGTTAAAACAAAACATAATGGTTTTGAAATAAGTTTGATCAAAGTAATTTAATTTAAATGTATTCCATAGATATTCAATATTCATAATTAAAAATAATATCTTTTTAAAGATGCATTAGACTTTTAATTGCTACATATTGATACCATTTTCTAAAAAAAAAAAAAAAAAAAAAA
>CABFVZ010001064.1:130419-152216 GCA_902151445.1 Timema monikensis | reverse complement strand
AAAATATATATATATATATTTTTTTTTTGTAGCTTTCTCTAGTCACAAAACCAGGATGAAAACAATGAACTTATAAATGCATGTCAAATATTTCATACCTGCTACTTTTGAGATTTGCTATCATTATTTAAATGAATGTTTTTCTAATGTATAAAGCAAAGTTGGATAGAACCCACTATTTTATGAATCTGAATCTCCAATTTACCTTAAAATCCTAAATCCAAGTCTTGGAAAAAATTATGAATATAAGAGTAAATATAAATATAATAGACTATTATAAAATACAAATATAGTAACTAAATGTCAATATTCTCTGTTATACATTCAGTTAAGGGTAAAATTACTGGTCTAGGGCCTGGTTAAGTTCATCATATTTTTTTTTTTAATTATTTAGCACCACACCTTAGTTAGTACCTGTTTGGGTTAAAAGCTTAAGCATTAATTACACTTATGAGTTAGGAATTGGGAAGGTTGAATGTAGAGCATTTGAACCCACATTTGTGTGGAAGGAGAGTGTAAAACTATGTAAGAAAAACCACCCCATGTACTGTTGGTTATAGACTGACCTTATGTCTATCAACCTTGAAGCTCCTGGTAGTGCCATGTAACGAAGTCTATTGGACTAAAGTTAAATTAGGAAGGAAGTGGTGATCGGAAACGGGAATTTGGAGGAACTAAAGCTTTTAATAAACTGTTATAAACGAATAATTCAATCTTTGTTATCATTATTAAATAATTACATCTCTTTGTACCTTTTTTATGTATTTAATTTTTCATTAATATTAATTTTATACTAGGTTTTTTAAAAAGTGTAAAGTTTTCAACTAAAATACGATTGGCCCATTCTCCGTATCTTGAAAAACTTGTCATTGATTGGCCATCTACTAAGATATGAATTTCCTGATTTGCAAGGAACGCCTTTATCTCGGCCTATTTCCTTTTTGGCTGTAATACTGGTGAGACGTGATATTTTATTCTCTTCCTTTTTTTTTAAAATAATTTGTAAATCTTTTCCAAATTAACATGTAGTCGTTTTCCTTATTTTATTTTATTTCTTACTTTAGTATTATGAAGTAAAGTTTCCGTGTAGTTTTATATTTTTATCATGATCTTTTTAAGTTTTTATTATTAGATAACTTTTGTATTGGAATGTAACGCCAAATTTGTCAACCATGTGGCCGGGTTTTTCTTTGATGCTATTATTTTTTATCAATCAACATCCTACTATCACAATAGTTAAATAATAACAATATTAGGAATTATGAATGATAGTTGAAGACTATTTTCTTTATCTTTATTAATTTTATGTTTGCTTCTATGATCTTCTGATGGAGACATATTTTATGAGGGGTGTTTGTAACAAATCGGTAAGGTAGTGAATGTAAAACGTTTCCTTTTTGTTTTTAAATTAACCTAATTAACTAAATATGTTTATTTTTCATCTTTTTAAATTTTGTTTTTCTCTTAATAAATTCTAAACTTTTGATAAATGGATTGTGATTTAAACAACCTCGTGGGAAACCACGTGTTTTGGTATTATTCCCCACCTTTTGTTTTTTGTTAATTAATATTTGACTTAGTTCTTTTTCAGTCTTGACTAAGTAGAAAAAAGGGGGTTTAATAAGTGTCTGGTTACCTTTAAAATGAGGGAATCAGTTCACCCAAGCAGGATTCAAACCTAAATCTCCTCTTATTTGGCAGTCTAGCTCAACAAGAAACTAGGGTGTTAGCTAACTAAGCCACCAATAATCAGTACTAGAGCTTGAAATAATTTTTTTCTTTTTTTATTAAGTATTTGAGTCTTGAATCTGATATTTTCTCAAATCCTCAGAATTTAAATATCCTTAAAAGATTCAAGGGCCCATTCCTAGCATAGAGTATCAAAACATCACCTATGTGTATGTAGCATAAGGATGTTTGATATGTTATGCAATAGTGAACAACTAGAATATGTAAGCCAAAATTATAAAACATTTTAACTCTTAAACATTTATTACAAACAAGATTAAACCTGTTTATTTTCATTGTCCCAATAGGATGCAGTCATCGTATGAATATGACGTGGCTTTGCTTCAGCTATTGAATGGTTTCACCTTGAACCAAAATGTTGCCAGCATTGGATTGCCCAGCAAAGGCTACAAAGCTGCTGGTGAGGGCTCCTAGATGAGTATTTAGTGAACACTTTTTAATCACTCTAACTGGCAGGTGAGCAATCTAAGGTGTTAGACTTGTGCCACACAGGGTAAGGAAGATTGAGGTTCAAATCTTGGCTGGGTATAATGGGAAGGTAGGTGATTATACATGTGATTCATCACTATGGTTTTTATATTTTCTCTCCCCACTAATGCAGATGTTTCAACATGTATGGGCAATAAAACCAATATGTCTGAAAAAAATGTACCTTCTGTACATAGAGTTAAATTTATTTTATTAAGTTATCAATGATCCAATTAAGGGAACTTTTTTATATATAATATACAACTAAGTTATCATTTTTTGCATGAAATGTTGTTAAGTATCTAAAATTTCACATTTAAAAGTGTTTCCATATCCCATTACATTAGAGGCTCCTTTCCCTCATTTCTTTAGCCCCTTTCAAACCCTTTCCTTCTATCATCCTTTCTATGCTTATTGAATCCAGCATCAGTAGTTTTTTTTAACTTTATTTACACCAAAGATGTATGTCCATGAACACAGACCAATCACGGATACCAAAGTTAAAGGGTTTGGCGAGTGTAGTCCAATGTTTATATTCAATTTTTAGGCACAGACGTAAGGTTACAAACTTATTTGTAAATTTTCAGTGAGTAAGAGCAAACATTAGAAATTAAAGTAATTTGGTAATAAAATAAGGCTAGCCCAATGACTAAGTATTAATATTGCACGGCAGGTGATGCTGTAGTGAGTGGCTGGGGAGCCACAGTGGAGGGTGGGCTGCTCTCCCAAAACCTGATTAAAGTTACCGTACCCATCATACAGTTTAACAAGTGTTATGATTACTATGGTGACGACATGAAAGAAGGTATGATCTGTGCAGGCTATGACACTGGAAATAAGGACGCTTGTCAGGTGGGTGAGAGAATTAATTTGTATCAGTATTTTTATTTTCTAATCAAATAAAAATGGGAAAAGGAATCTTAATAATTATTTTTAAGAGGGGGTAGTGGCCAAAGGATAGGATATAGTGTCTGTCCTAGAATTTAGTTAATTTATAAGTCAGAGTGCTAATGTATTTGGTACATCCAGAAATTGTAGATTAAGTACTTCAAATTTTAATTTTTTTTTTATCTAAGTTCAGATTTGAATATGAATTTGAGTAAACTCAAAATTAAAAATCAGAAATAGGGATATGACACAGTTATATACAAGATATATGAGTAGCATGTGTGTATCTTTTTTTACTAGGGTGACTCAGGCGGTCCTTTAACGTGCATTAGCTCAACAGTCCTGTGTGGGATTGTGTCAGCGGGGGACGGCTGTGCCCAGGAGCAGTTACCTGGGATATACACGGAGGTTGCTTACTACCTCGACTGGATCCAAAGCTACATCAGCTAGATGAGCCCTATCAATGTCAACGTCACATGATAAAATATACTTGACTCTATTTAATAAATAAAAATAATTTAAAATAAGTAAGATTATATTGAATATAAATAATATAGTCAAACAAATCGGTAGGTATGTATTTTAAAATATTTATATATATTAATAATAGGTTAATATATTAAATAAATAAACATGAACCCCCATTTTATAAGTTCAAAAAATAAAATGGGGGTTCATGTATTACTAACATTATGTTATATTTGTGTCAGTAGGATTATGATTTATTTATATTAATATATAGTTAAATTATTATATAGCAATAATTTAAAAATCAGGTAACAAATTGTTGTGTTTATATATATTATAATAAGTAACTGTGTATATTGTACATGTACATATATATTTATATATAATGTTGAATTTAAGTGAGTATTAAATATCTACATCTTATTAGAATGTGTGCAATCTTCTTAAAATGAAAGTATTTTTCAAAATACAAAATACGAGACCTAGCTACAGAGCTATGTAAGCTTGCCATTTTATACGAGTTGAAAAATTACTAAAATAAAGTTTCAAATTAATTAAACTGGATAGTATGTATTGTGACTACATTTTTCAAAGTGATGGCATATTTGCAAGACAGACAAATAATAAACTGTGCTTTAGATTAATTACTATCTTCCAGGAAAGGCCAAAGTTATGATGAATCAACTATAATAGTTTTATTTTAGAAAAAAAATAAAAGTCAGGAGAGAAACTATATTTAGTTATTTTTAATTATTTGTGTTTCATGTTCTAATGTTCATCTATATTATCCATATATTTACACTAATGGATTATGAAACAGGAAGGAAATGCACCCATATTTTTGTAAAGGAAGAGTGGGAAACCATTTAGATAAAAACATCACAGTCCACCGGACCAGAATTCAAAACATCACTGAAACACCAGAATCGTCCAAACTCACACCTTTTGGAAGGGAAGTCAAAGTGAACAAAACATTTTACCTGAAGATAGATACACGTCTTTCATTTGTTTTGAAGTGTGTTCACCTTTTCACCTGGGTAAATTAATTTTCCTTCTTCCTTTTTTGTATAAAGAAACAAATGTAATAGTAAATATTTGTGCTTTTGAGATTATGATTAATTTTGATGTTTTATGTGGCCTCGAATTCCAAACTGAATATAACAATTATGTGTATTCTTGACGATGTGTGTGAATAAATTGAGCCCAATAAGTAAAATTTATTTTTCGGCATACAAATTTATCTATATACATAAATGAAAAGCTCACTCACCAAGTGACTCCCTCACTCCTCCCCCTACTTCCCAATCCCTAGGCTTGGAAACTTGAAATTTTGCAGGAAGTTTCCTTTTAGGCCCTAGGCAATAGATAAAACGAGGGGTTGAAAGTTTTCAAAATTCACTGATGTATTGTTTGAAACTGCAGAAACAAAGCTTTAAAATTTAAAATGACGGTTTCTTTGCAAAATTGGGTGAGAATTAATTTGTGTATGACACTCACACGATGGGTCCTGAAGTGCATTGGAGAAGAGGTGATGAGACGTTCAAAACTTTCAAAACTAATATAAATAACTATATAATAGTGCAGTAGAAAAATCCGACACCTTAACTCAGTCGGTAGTGTGTATGTTTATTGAAATAAGGGTCCTGGGTTCGATTCCGGGCATGGAAGGAAAATTTATCATTGGTGAAATATGGGTTTACCCTTTCACATTGATAAACTGACGTCCAAAGACTGGATGATGTGCCTATCTATTAGTCTTAAGTTAGATTATAAGGCATATGAAGCTACGACAGGCCTAGCAAGCCAGTAGTGGAAAATATAAGGCATGAATAAAATATAGCCCAGGCCACAGGCTGGAAATAGTAAAAAGTGAAAAAAAAGGGTAAGGTAGAAAAGTGAAATTTGTCAGGCATCTAGAAGGATCAATTCAAATTATTATAAAAGTTTGAACATTTTTCATTTTTAAGTGGGGCCCTGGGAAATAGGTAGGGGACTATAGATATAAAAAAAAAACACAAAAAACTTTTAGGTGTGATAGAAAATTTAAGTTTGGCATAGAAGAAGGACAACTACAAATAACTGATTACCAAATATGTCCTAAAAATTGTAATTTATAAATTGTAGTTAAAAAAATGGGGGTGGGAGTTTACATTTTCCAAAACTAATAGTAGCAAATAACAATAAAAAAATAATAGAAACTATTAATTCCCAGTGTGATAAAAAAACTAAAATTCGGAAGGGAAATAAAGGGAATAGGCCAAATAGCCATAAGAGTCTGAACATCTTAAATTTTAAATGAACCCCAGGAAATAGGGGACGGTGGGGCATACAAAAAACTTTTAGGTGCGAGAGAAAATTTAAATTTGGCAAACAAGTATGAGTAGCCCTCAAGATAACCAAATCAACCTGAAAATTTGAAATTTCCAAGTGGATGGTGAATTGGCGTGGGAGGGGGATTAACATTTCCAAAACCAATAAATTCAACTACTGCTCTGTGTGGTAGAGAAATGAAATTCGTTAGCAGGTATAAACAACACATACACCTACAAATGTAGAAATTTAAAATTTTAAAATGGAGTTCTGGGAAATTGGAGTGGGAGTTGCTATAGCTAGAAAAATACATTTGTGATAAGGAAGAAAAGTATTATAGGTAGAGAGAAAACTCCAAATAGCCAAAGGAATCTTAGAATTTGAAACTTCTCAAAGTGAAATAAAAAAGGGGGTTGAAGGTTTAAAAATGTACAAAACTATTTGAAACCATTACTTCTCAATTAGGTAAAAAACTGAAATTTGGTATGTCCATAAAGATTCCAATCCAAATAATAATAGAAGTCTATACATTTTTTAAGTTTAAAAATGGGACTCCGAGAAATAAGGTGAGAAGGGGATATAGGGATATAAACAACTTTTAGGTGTGGAAGAAAAATTAAACTTGTCAGGCAAGTAGAAGTACATTTCCAGATAACCAAATAAGTCTTAAAATTGGAAATTTCTAAATGGGAGTTAGAGAAATAAGGGGAGGAGTAATATAAAGGTCTGAATTCTTAAATTTCAAAATGTAGGAACAAAAAATGAGTATGGCGGGTCTCCTTAAAATTTCCAACGTTAGTATAAAGCACAGTTTTTGGGGAGGTAGAAAATTCAAATTTGGCATGTAACTAATAGACCTTCCCATATAGCTGAATTAAGTATTAACATAAGGAAATTTTAAAATTAAAGACCGGGAAATGGAAGCGCCTAAAATGTATACAACTAATATAGAACACTATTTTTGATGTGGTTTGATTGAAAATTAGTAGGCACATAAAGGAACAACATACAATAACCAAATAAGTCTTAAATTTTCAAGTTTGGAGTGTGGGAACTGAAGAAGGGGGAGGAGGGAAGTAAATTTAATTTCACCAACCTGGTAAAAGGACCATCCCATAGGGACATACAAGATGGAGGGTTTTGAATTTATATATCAAATGTTGAGAAATGAGGGAGAGCCTAAAAATTTCTTCGCGTTTATGCTTGCGTGTTGGTCTCTTGTCCACTGAAGATCATGTATACATTTTTGTACATTTGCTCGCCACAACCCCTCAATCAAATAGCCATTATCCTCGTGATCCACGTTGTTAGGAGCAGTGTATGTAGGATTCATATTTTTCAGCCAGTTGTGCAATATGCAACAGACTAAAACCACATCGTCCACTGTTTGTAAGCTCTTTAGATAAATTGGCTTCTTGAGAACTTGGAAACGACTAACTAAAATACCAAAAGCATTTTCTGATACTCATCGCGCACAGATAAATCGATAGTTGCAGATCCAGTCTTCATTCGATAGATTACGTTTCTTGTAGGGTGTCATCAAGTATGCCTTTAGCGGAAATGCATCATCTCCTATAATTACAGAGTTAGGGGGCAAGTCAATCCAATTATTTTCAATGGCACGAGCAAGTAAGCATCGGTTCCAAACACCACCATCAGCACACCTGCCATTGGCTCCTACATCAACATACGTAAAACAATAGTCATGATCAACCAAAGCCATCAGAATGATATTGTAGAAGTGTTTGAAGTTGTAGTATAATGAACCACTTTTGGGTGGACGAAGTATTGCCACATGTTTCCCATCCAATGCCCCTACACAGCCAGGAAAATCCCATCTTTGGTTAAAGCCTTCCTCCAACGTTGACCATTGCTTCTTGTTTTCCCACAAGCATGAGTCACCACTGCTTATCCTTTCCAACATTTTTTTTACCACTATGCAGCAAACTACTCACAACACTGTTGCCAAGAAATAATACAAAGTACAAGACTGCCTGCTACTGCCAGCATCACAATAGTCTCTCCAGTACTTGACCCTGCTTTTCACACTAAAGATTGATGATGACCAAATTGGTGACCAACATTCGTCAAGTACTACTTACTACATTTGATAAAATTAACAACATTGCCTACTTGGTGATTTTGAAGCAATTTTGCAAAATGGGTTGAATCATAACTTGACATATTTAAGCACTATCACACTAAGATACCAATGTACAAAAGAGAATGAGAGGAAAGAAAATTAGCAGTTTATCCTACGAAGCCTCCTGATTTGTAGACAGTTTAAAAATAAAATACTATTTTATAAAAATCATTTAAGAATGTGTTTTTTGTTTCAATGTTATATATTTAAAAAATGTTGAAAAAACATGTATTATATAAATTAGTATGGGAAATCCTATTTTGAATTGTTGCTACGTCACAGGTATATAAAGTCCTTAAATAAGACTTCATGTAGTTGTCTCCTAGTCTTATTTAATCATCAAAGCTATTTTGGTGGTTTATTTGTTAACAGTTCACTAACTTTTTTTTTTAAGGTAGGGCTAATTGAGCCTGTCTTTAGGAAAAATTGAAACATGTTTTCTGAACAGAACAAATTCACATTTTATAAATATTTCTTTTTATATTCATTAATATTCTATGACAGTGAATAACTTCTTATAACACTTGTATCAACATGGTTTATAGTAAAAAAAAATAACAGCCCTAAATAAGATTAACCAATTGACATCACAGGAATAAATGTATATTTTATTTTTACCAGAACCAACAAATTTGGAATACTTCAAAACTGAAACAAGTTTTTCCTACAAAAACTTTGGATAAGGATAGTAAAACTTTTTGCAGAGCAAAGAATAAATAACTTACTGGCCTAGCAACTGATACATTTTAGAAGTACCTAACTATGAAATATATATAAATTGGGCCTCATTAAATATCGGGTCAGGCTCAGAGACTTCAGTTAGAGTAACACTTCTTAAATGTATAAGGGAAGCTAAGCACAGACTGTCCATAGACCAGAACTGCCACTATTTGATTAATATAAAATTCCCAGAGTTTTTTAGATTTTTAGAAAGAAGTTCAGAGAAATTAAATTAAATTTTTCATAAAAATGTCTTGTTTGGGGTCATGTGATTGATGGTGCTTAAAACAGGATGCTTTGATCTTGATGGTGAAAAATATATACAGTTGTTAAGCAACCCGATATTTAAGTAGGAAGAGGAGGGATAATACATATGCTTGAATCAGTGGGCCCAGTTCGTCAGTTCACTTTTCCTTCCGTGCAAATATTTACTATTTCAAGTTCGAAAGTGAACTGATCCAAATTCACAAATATTCTAGTAATTTATTTTAAATGCTTAGTTTTTCTAAACACAAAAAATTACTTGTTTTCTTGTTGTGTGGCAGCCCTGACAGCAATTTGTGAAGCAAATAGCAACAAAGTCTGAATTCTTTTGAAAAAATATGTAGGCCAGTTAAGTTTTTTTGACTATTTTTTTCACAAGTATTGGCCAGGTTTTGTGGGAAAAGCACTAGCACTTGCACTAAGTATTAACATTTTGGTGGCTTTGGTGAAAATAGGGTGTTAGGACGAAAGGAAGATTGCCTCAATGGCAGGGTGGTTGAATGGGAAAACCAGAGCTGGACATCTGGTTTAGATTATAACCTCGGCCTTCTTGTCACCAGCAAGCCAGTCTAGTGTGAGTTTAGACTAGAGCCTTAGGCCAAGTGGCCATTAATGTGGGTTGTAAAGTGATATGAATATTTTAATTTACTTACAGTAAGTTGAATCTCAGGAGATTACACATCTAAAGAAGATGAACAGGACTAAATGTAGTTTCCCACAATATCGAAGACTTTTTTTCTCACTGTCTCACTTCTCCTTCAGGTTATATGTAGATACATATTTAAACCGGCTCACACAAAATGTAGGAAAACCAAAATAATCATGTAAAAATAGAATTATTTTTGAAATCAACACAAGAAAATAAAAAGGCTTCTGCAACTTTAGTCATTAGAGCCTTCTTGGTGTCCTCTACAGAGAAAACAAAAATCCTACTAACAAATTACAAATTTTTAATTTTCTCTTAAAAATAATTGTTGTTTATGAAAATTATTGTAAGCTAAAATAGGATTAATTCAAGATATACATTTTCACAATACACTTTTAGAAAAAAATCCATAACATAATTTTAAATATCACAAGTCATTTTGTAGCAACAAAAATGATCATACTAATTTTTTTTTTGTGCAACCAAAAACCCTTGTTTAAATGGGCACAACTAAAAATATGTTATATGTCATTAAGAATCCCATTAGTGACTACAACAACAGAAAAAAAGGTATCAAGATGTGCCACTGTTATATTTACTTGTGTATTGCAGTTTTTAACAATTAAATATGCAACAAAATCTGGGCATTTGTAAAAAAAAACAAAAAAACTTATGTTCAACATGAGTCAACAAATATTTTGTGGATAGAAAGCTAAGTATTCAAATAATTTAGACAGTAGTGAAGACTGTGTGTTTGGTAGTGAAGTGGACTATATAAAGTTTATTACACACACACGCATACACGCACGCATGCACACACACACACACACACACACACACACACACACACACACGCGCACGCGCACACACACGCACACACACACATACACAATGTTTTATAGTTTCAAAAGTTAACTAAGCACAAACTGAAACTTGGAACTAAAGTACTTTTGAAATGTTTGTTGTTTAAAGCCTCAGGCACACTAATAAGCTAGAAACCGTCAGGTGTCAAGGAACCTGAGCTACTAAATATTTCATAAGACAGTGATGTGGCCAAAGATATATGGTGTGAGGATAATAAGACGTTATTTTTGTTGTGTAGTATGTGTTTTTTCTCAGAACTTAGGGTCACGCTGTAGAAACAAATAGCGTTTAAAAAAAAGCTTGTACAATATACAAGTAAATATGGTTTTAGTTCAGTGTTCAATATGAATAATTTGGTATCTATTAGAGATGGACGATAAATCACTGACTGTGATCTTTTCACCGATACCATATGATCACCACTACTCCCAGTGACTTGATCTCAAACGTACCGGCGATTAAGATATCAGCGATCAGAGATACTCCATACTCGCATCGGATGGCAACAGTTACTTGAGCTACGGACACTTGAGTAAATACTCGATCACGGCCCTTGTTATACTTTTATTTTTTATTTTCTAGCAGTTAAGTGAGAATCAACCTTATTGACTGGCATGTTTTACGTGTTATTTCTATTTAAAACACTTGATGTCGTAGAGCTCATTTTTCAAAAATGGTATCAGATTGCTACGTAAAAATGACTTTGATGGTTTAAAAGTTTCATTCACATGCGTTTTCAATACAAAATATTTGTTGTTAAGAACAAAATCAAAAAGCTTGCTTACTAAGCAAATCACATTTCGGATTCTTTTTAAAAGTAGGCTATGAAAAAAAATCATCTATTCTTTTGCTCAGCGATCTTATCCCCAAAAGCGCAAACAATAAATTAAAATAAGTAACAAAATAGAAGATATATAAATAAACCTTAATATTTACTATGTGTTGATGATCTTAATCATACTATAGTCTAATCTAAAGTTTATTTGCTTCTAATATATGTATAGTTCATCTACTATTAGATGTACGGCATTTAAAATAAAATAACACTACAATAATATAATATATGACCTCCATTCCAAACATTTTCTAAACCAATCACCATTATGTTATGTTCATTTCTAATGTCATATAAATTTTAATTGTAGTAAAACGGATCATTAAATAAATTGCACAATTACAAGAGTTTATCATAATACGTCAAATATGTTTTAATATTGGTATTCAAATTTAACATAATGTTTGTTGAACCACTAATTTCGCCAAAATTACATAACATTTCAGTATAAAATATAAAATATTTATTTTTTGTTTCTCTTTTTATCAACTGTATGAAACATCTTAAAATACTTTTGTATTGACTGTACATTAGTCAGGCAACATGAAACCCAGATGAAACCTTGAAAGATTAGGTAGCTGTATGTCGATTGTTAATGTCAGTGCCGACAGGAAGAGTTTATTTTAGGCCTTTAAGTATCAAATTTCATTGTAAGCCGCCAAACACCTGAGTGATTAGTTTTCTTCCAACTCGTACTAATGGGACTAGTCGAGTAAATACTAAATACCCAGTACTCAATACTCATAAATACTCTTTACTTGATACTCAAATGTACTCGCCTACTCAGACAGCAGCTAAATACTAGCTTTGAGCGTGGTTGGAAAGTGAAAAAATATTGGTCCATCAAGACACTGAGAATACAGGTCACAGTGAAAAATCACTGGTATAAATCACCGATATTTTAAAATCACAGTCACTGTATTCACTGATATCATAAAATTACTGTTTCACCCATCTCTAGTATTTATGGTCTATTTTAACAATTAAATGAACCTCTACAAAAAAAGATATAACTAAGAATCAGGGGTCTGCTAGCTTGGTTTTTTTTGTTCGAACTAACAAAGTTCGAGTTGAGTATATATTTGTATATTTTAAAAGTAAATTAGTATAAAAAAATGTCACCAGCCAAAACAAAACATAAAATGTAAAATATCTTTGAAATGTGAGATTTTAAAAATATATAAAAACCAAACATGTTCTTAAAATAAGAATGATAATAGTAAATACCTTTGAAAAAAGTTTAAAAAACCGGAACATTGGTTTTTATAGTATAAGTAACACTTTGTTCATAATAATGACATTTAATGAGCTAATATTTCCCCAAAATAGCCTCCATAACTTTAATCACCCTATGAGAAACGTAAGAAACACAAGCAGTTAGAAATTTGTGATGTTTCATATTTTGTTTATTAGTCCTTAGTTAATGTAGTAATCACACACAATCGCTTTTTCTGTTCCAATTCAATTTCTTTTTGTGCAGTTACTCATGCACCTTATATGAGCTCTCAATAGAATGTATCTTATGAAATGTATTTCAATTCAATTTTTAATACTTATAAAAGTTGATGTTCAAACTTTAACATAAAAACTAATATGATTAAAATTATTTTATAGTAGACAATATATCTCTATAAGGAAAACCTCTTTTCGCTTCATGAGGTAATCATATTATATTTGGAAGAAGTTACAGGAAAGGTGGATAAAAACATATAAAAGGAGCGTACACAATATGGATTTTACAATAAAGAAGAACACATTTATACTTTACATTGCTGCTATTGAAGAAAATCTATTGTTACTGCCCAATCCCCTTACCTAGGTTTCGTTCGAACTACCCCCTGATGAGTTCCAATGAAATGAATTCTAGATCAGGGGATTAGGTGGTAACAATCGATTTTCTTTAAGAAGCAGCCATTATCTCTTTTTCTAATGGCAGCAATGTAAAGTGTGAACTGTGTTATTCCTTTAATTGTAAAAGCCATATTGTGTTTGTTCCTCTTACAGTATACTCTCGATTAACTGCGGGCGTATTATTCGCGGCATTGCCAACACCAGGGGATATGTTTTTGAAAAACGCCACGTTGATGGAAAATACAGGGCTACCGATTGTTGTACTCATTAAATCCTTAGGTAAGAGATAATGGCCAGAGAGACGAAATGTTTATGCAAGGGGGACAGCACTGGAATGGACTCATAACCAGCTTAGTTATCTGGCCAGGTAAATGACACGGTCCTATCTGACAAGCTTATGTTATAGAAAATACATAGTGGGATAAGGAAAAAGGAAGAAGCTGCAATGAAGCAAAAGACTAGTTCAAACTTTTTAAGGGATGTGTCCATTTTGAGTATACTGTACATTGATTTAAAGAGGTCTTTTTTATTATCTGAGGGTGTGAAATATGATGTGTTCATAAAAGCAATTACAATAGGTGAGTACTAGCGTGAAGTGAATGTGTAACAATCTCTTGTTTTACTAAATTTTCGGATTATCCGCGGCACTTGTCCCTCCATTACCGTGAATAATTGAGAGTTAACTGTATATGTTTCCAGTCACCTTTCCTATACCTTCTTCAAAATATAATATAGTAGACAATATGAAATAGTAAATGCTTTTTAAAAGTATGTACGGTAAATTTGTATAATATTTATTGCAATGTTGATAAACACTGATTTTAGACAGGCTAGCCAACATATTTCTATAACAAAATAGTAACAAATGCTAGTTTTGTTGATGAACGTATTAATACAAGTTTTAAATATCTTAAGATTGAAAACAATCAATCTCTATCCTCGATGTTAAATTTATTAACAAAAGGAAATTATAATTCGAATAAAGGGACCATGTAAAGATAATAAAAATAATAATAATTCAACTATTCTGTTATTTTTACATTCATTGCCTTGTGATGCAATGCAACTTCAATCAAGACTAATATTTCAAAAGGGATAAAAAGGTTAAATTAGTTTACCAGTCAAAAGAAGTTTTAGAGCTCTATAATGTTGTTATTGTGAAATTTGAAATGAATTGTAACTGTTACCGAATGATTTATAAGTGAAAGTGCCAATATCATTTAAATAAAATAGCCTATACTTACCATTGCGTTTTAAAAATTAATATGTATGTACATCAAGAGGAAGCTCAAAAATGACAACCCTACACAATTTTTTATCTCGAGCCCGAGCTTTAATGATGAGCTCGGCTCAAAGCTGAGTACTTGCAAAGTCCTACTATGAATATAATAAATAGGGGCTGGCAATGGCCTGGGAATAAATTTATGGACATTAAAAAATTGTGATTTTCTTTGAGTCATTAAAATTCTATTCATAATAAATTATTTTTATTACTATTAAAATTTTGCTAAACAATCTAATATTTAATCTTTTAGAACAGTAACAAACTTTTAATCTTAAAAATGTTTAGATGAAGTTTTTTTTATATAAATAGATATAAAATAATCAAAGAAGTCACTAAACTCACTTTCAGAGATTAGAACATCATTTTTTGTACATGTTAAAATATAACAAATAAACAATGAAACCAAGGTTTATTTCCCTCAACCATGAGTTGTGTCATCCTCAACAAAATCTGCCGCTTCTTCTCTGGAGACACATTCCACATGACTCACCTAGAAATATAAAAAATCATGCTAGATATTTGGCAGGGTAAAATGAGAAGTGATGGTAATGGCAAGGAAGAGGATAAGAATTAATAAAGCTACAAAATTGGATGGTGTAGAGCTGATAAAAGTGCAGAACGTAAAATACCTTGGAAGCGTGAATGAGTCGAAAGGTGGAAGTAGAGAGGATTTAATGAGGGCAGCAGTAAAATTTGTTCTATAGGTTTGTAATAAACCTGCTATGAAGAAGAGAAGTGCTCTTGAAGTGTAAGGAAGAGTTGTAAGGGGGTACTTTGTACCCATTGTCACATATGCAGCAGAAACATGGACATTGAATGTAAGAGAGGCTAGGAAAGTGGAGGCCATGGAAATGAAGTTTGTGAGGAGCATGTTGGCTATTACGAGGAAAAACAAGATTAGGAATGAAGTTACTTAGAAAATAAAGAGGGTATCGGGAGTGCATGAAATTGTAGGGGAAGCAAAATTGAGATGATACAGGCATGTAATAAGGATGGGAAAAGTCAGCAAGGGAGGCCTAGAAAGATATGGGAGGAGCAGATAGCAGAAAGTGTTCAAGTGAAAGGAGAAGAATGGAAGAAATGAGAGGAGGAAGAAAGGTGGAAGAATAGAGGAAGATGGAGGCAGTGTACTAAAGTGACCCAGTCGCAGGCTGGAAACAGTTGATGATGATGATGATGATGATGATTAGTAAGAAAAGATTTAGATTCAGTAAACTTGGATTCACATATGCTGAAGGCTTAGAATATGATCCTCAACAAGCAAGGGATAGATGTTGTCTTTGCATTATAAACATAAACATAGTGATAGAAAAATAAAAGTGCTATTTAAATCTTGGCCAGATATAAAATAGGATTAATTTAAATAGTCATATGTAGAAAGAATTAACAAGTTGGCACAAAATGTAATATTTTTTGTAGGAAATGTACATAAAATTTATTATTTTTTGGTTGATTTATTGTTAATTAAATATAAGTGATATTAAAAAGAAACTAGTTTAAAGTAAACATACAAGATTTTCTTTTCTTTAAGGATAGAGGTAGAACAAATCATGATACATTATTGGGAGATAAAAAGGATATAAGTATAGCTAAAGTTTGGAGAGTTTACCCATCCTGAAAATCTATTATAAAGCAGTCAAAATAAAATGTTTAAAGCTGTAAACACATACATAATATTAATTTCAAGCTTTTAGTTTTATAAACTCAATGTTTAAATATTTAGTGTTCAACTAAATCAGGGATTCCCCACGTGGGCGGTGGTGCCCCCTTGGGAGTCGTTACAGACTTTCAGGGAGCGTTAGTGTAACTACAAACTTTAAGAGGGGCATTTGGGTTTATTAGGGGGGAGGAGTTAGGGGGGGAAGGGCGTTGATATATGTTGGTCTAATTATGTTGCATTAAACTCTAATGCAACAGTTGAAACATTTAAGATTTGATGCACAAATAATTAATTTTTAAACTGTTTTGTCCTCAAAATGTATTTAATAGTCTCAATTCAGGGAAATAACATTATAAAGTATAAATAGAGTGTTCTTCAGTAAATAATTCTAAATAGAGGCCAGTGTCATATCAAAGAATGGGGGCGCCCTGGTCTTAGCTAATGTTCAGATGTTGTCTTGAGGGAAGTTAGAACCAATCGCGAGAGACTGTTAGACAAGCTGGGTGAATATGGGGAGGGGTCATTCTTTCAACAGATTAGTGACATGTGCAAACATGGAACACAGGCGGTTAGTTGCTGATTTTCTTTAGAACTAAACACACTTGCTAATCCTTTCTGTTATATTTAAATGAACTTGTTCAGTGAAACAGTGCCAGTAAACTGATCGAGTTTATTGTTAAGTGACAGAGTATTCTCTTGATTAATAATTTGTGGATTTAATTAGATTTGTTAATGTTTTTAAGATTTGTGAAATAATAATTTGGTTCTTGCGTGTGTTTTATGGAATTATCGATATACCTGGAATGTCAAAGGTAAGTGCACAGCTTATACAGTTTAATAAGGGTGTGTGAGCTTTGAATTGGCTTTAAAAAATATCAAATTCAACTCAGTTTGGAAAAAAATTCCAGCTTTTCCAATAAAAATATTGACAGCAACATACTTGTTGTCGATAGGATGCTTAGCCACAAAGTTATTGCACTTCAAAGATTACATATACACGGAAAAAGAGAGGCAAGTTCACCTGGAACTGGGAAAGAAAGAGGCTAGTCCACAGTGCAATTTTATTCTAGTATAATTCGCTTTCAAATGATGTCACTTCTGTTATTTTAATGTAGTTTTAGTTTTCCTTGTTTGTTTTGAGAGATTTTTTTTGTACATGTTGTCAAGCTGTTAAGTTACATTGTTAGTTAAGAGTGTAATAGTGGTGCCATGCAATCAAACAATGTTAAAAATGAGGGGGTTGCTTCTACCTCTACTAAAACATTGTAAAAGTTTTGGTATGATGTCGGAAGTGTTCAGAACAATGAAATGTTCATCACATGAATTGGGGGGAAATCTTAAGTGTAAGAGAGAATGTTTTTTGAAAATAAATTTGGGGGAAATGCAACAATGTATAAATAAATTTAACAAGTTATTAAACTGAAACTCACAAACCCAACACCTTGCGGGTTAGATTTCATCTCTTCCAGTGAAGTGTAGAAGACCACAATTAAATGAAGATTATTATAAATGTGTGTTCTGTCTTATGACAGGTCCATCCATTTTGTCATTTAACGTGGGATTCTTCCATGTGTAGGCTATAGTTTAATCTTCTGTTTCCTGAACCAGGTGTTCGTCACCACCATACTTTTGGAAAAAGTGGACTTACCTTTCAATACTCTTAAATTTAGTTAATGTTTTATTGTGGCTTACCTCTTTTTTTCCGTGCAAGTTTGTATGTTTGAATAAAATATATTTTCTTTCTGGCAAAATTAGTGAGTTAAAATTAATTAACGTTATCAAAACTTTTATCACAAATAATACCATCTTCCTTTATCATAGTATAAAGTTGAAATAAATATAACACACAGAAATTACATGACTACATTTGAAGTTAAGAATTATTTCCCTGAAATTTTTTTAGTGAAATGAACATACCTCCCTTTTCTCCTGTGGTCTTCATTTTTAATTTCTTATATTATTTTTAATATAAATATCTGACGTTATATTTCCCCAATTTCAGCAATGGATAAATACTTAATAAAGAGTAATACTGCAGTGCCTGATGCCAGTAAGTTTTCCACTTCTGATTTTTAACAAAAACCAAGACAGGAAAAATACTTAGGAAAGTGAGCCCTCTACTTTCACTTCTGCTAAAAAACCAAGACAGGAGAAAGTACAACAGTATAATGTTAGCTATCTGCAGTATGGCTTTATTCCTTAATCAACAGATTAGTGTCATACATTTTGTGTAATTTGTGAATCAGTATTGTCTAACGAGGCCATGAAACCTTCGAGATTGAAAGGTCATCATCTTAAAATCATCATGATAAAGCCAGTTGTGATATTACTATCTTTTGTAAGCTGAAAGAAGCATTCGAAAAGCGTCATACTCTTACATCTTTCAAAAGAAAATTTGATACTGATGCTGATAATGGACTGGTGGCTCCTTACAATATTTCCAAAATAATAGTAAAATGTGGACTACCCAACACAGTAAGTGAAAATACCATGTGTAGCTGAAGTTCTAACTACTGTTCTCAAGATTAATGCAACAAATATTTTGAAATCCATCCCTCTCAGTAACAACAAAGTATTGTGTCTTATTAAGGAAATGTGCATAAACAGTGAAAGTCAATTGTGTGCAGATCTGTGCAACTATGATTTTGGGATTCAATTGAATGAAACAACGGCTCGAGACCATGAAGCACTGCTAATCGCCTATATACGATATATTAAAATCAAAGAAATATTTAAAGAAATGCTTTTCTGTGAATCAATGACGACTAACACTAAAACACTGATCGTTTCTTGCCTCCCCTACACTCCCACTGCAAGGAAATCATCTTAAGACTAAGATGTTGAGAGCCTGCCTGGATTTGGTGTAGTCACAAATTATATTTCACCTTGTTTCTGAACTTGACTCCATAAAACTTGTTGGCATGAACGAGCAGCTCAGGCCTGAAAGTGGTGGTGATGAACTGAGCATCTCTGGACAGCTCGTGGATCATATCGGCCACGGCCATCCTGTGCTGAGAGTCCAGGGCCTGACACAGACAAACCCAACTCTCATCTCCAATAATTTATTTAGAATCTAACAAATTACAAATAACTGTATAATAATACAGTGTAGAAACAATGTAAATTAATGTAAAGTAAGTTATAAGGAAGGCTGGAAAAAGGGAGTTATTTTACCTGTATTCAAAAAAGGAGAGAGGAAGAGGTGTACAAATTATAGGGGGATAGAGTTGATGTGCCGCTGTACAAAAATGAATGAGAATATACTTGAAAAGAAAATAAGTGATGCAATTAAAGGAAGGCGGAGAGGAAAATCACAGATTTAGGGAACAGAGGTCTTCAATAAACTTTATTTTTGCCATTCGAGAGCTGATGGAAAGAAGGTATGAATATGCTACAGGTATTTATGAATGTGGAGAAGGCATATGGTGGTGTGGATAGAAATAAAGTTTGGAAAGCAACGGAGGAGGCCGAGGTGGAAAGAGGAGTTGTAATGAGAGTGAAAAGCATGTCTAAGAATAACAAGAGTTCTATTAAGACTGAAAGTGGAAGGACAGAATGGTTCCAGATAAAAAATGGAGTGAAGCAAGGGAGTGCTCTTTCACCATTAATAATTGTAATTGTCCTGGAAATGATAATGAATAAAGTGTGATTAAAACTTGGGGAGGAAAGAATAAAAACCATGACCTTTGCTGATGATGTGATGGTATGGGGGGAGAAGGAAAAGGAAGTACAAGAACAACGACAAGAATGGAATGAAATTTAGCATGGCAAAGTGTGAAGTGATGATAATGAAAAGTCCAGAATGTAAAATATCTTGGAAGAGTGATTGAGGAGAAAGGAGAATGTAGAGAGGATATAAAGAGAAGAGGATAGTAGATAGAGTTGTTCTATAGGTGCCTAAGAAAGTGGCTATGGAGAAGAGAAGTGCCCTTGAAGTGTAAGAAAATGTTATACAGGGCTTACTTTGTACCCATTGTCACATATGCAGCAGAAACAATGACAATGAATGTAAAATTGACTAGGAAAGTGGAGTCCATGGGAATGAAATTTGCTATAAGCATGTTAGCTGTCATGAGGATAAACAAGATTAGGAATGAAGTTATTCGAGAAAGAGTAGGGGTCCAGGGAGAACATGAGATAATAGAGAAAAATAGACTTGAGATGGTACGGGCATGTAATGAGAATAGAAAAAAAGAGGATACCAAGAAAGAGATGCGATGAGCAGATAATAGAAAGTGTTCCAGTGAGAGGAGAAGAATGGAAGAAATTAAAGAAGAAAGAATGGTGGAAAGATCAAAGAAGATGGAGGCATTTTATTAAACTGACCTTGAAAGCAGTTTACGATAATGATTTCAAAGCAAATAATTACTCAATTGTTCCTTTTGTATAATTAAAGGAAATTGCTTGAATGTATTTAATTTATTTAAACATTCAAATTTGTGTAGCCATACATTTTTTCACAAAAAATTTTTGTTATAAAAACATTATGTTTGTATTTGTTTCTGGTTTGTACAAAGATTACAGAAATTAACTTCCACTATTTTACTCTAACTCAGAAAAACTAGTTTTCATTCAAACTCAACTCGAAATGAAAAGTGCCTACTTGCACAGCCCTAGTGAAAACCAAAACGAAAATAAAAACAAAACAAAATTAAAGCCTATGCACAGTAATATTGTTGTTTCTTTGAGAGCCCAATGCCAAATGTAAGTCCTTGCCTTAAGGAATGGTGGGGAAAGAGATAGCCTTGCCAATTAGGAGAAAGAAGGCCCCTCTTATTGGACAAGAAGAGAATAGATGACAATTCAACATCAAAATAAACAAATCTAGCTTGAACAAAAATATAAAACATTACAAAGTACGGTATTTACTCACACTTAAATATGTCAATGTTACTATATAGCATCTTCCTCAGGAATATAAATATATATATTATATTTGCAATAAAGACTGAACAATTACTGTCACGTGTTTTGTTGTTTTAAATATGAACTTTTGAATGCTTATTTGAAAAAGTGATTTTGTTAAGAGATGGAACTATTGGTTGTTGATGGCAGTCAATTACGTTTGAGGTACATTCAGCTGCTGATATTTTAATTGTAAATTTAACAAAATATTAATTTTTTGAACATTAAGCTAATTGTTAGAAAGGGTGATCTTTTTATAATTATTTAGGCGCTTGACAGTTGGTGTACAAGTGAAGAAAATAAGTTTTGAACAGTTAAGCTAAACTGTAATGGGGTATTATCTACAAAGTTGTTGCCAAGCAAGTACAAATGTTATGTTGGCAGATGTCAGTCTGATCCCAATAATAATGAATCTTATTCTGTTACCTGGTCTATTTCATCAAAGAGGTAAAAAGGGGCAGGGTCACACTTCTGTATGGAGAAGATGAGCCCGAGGGCCACCAGGGACTTCTGTCCGCCAGAGAGTTGGTTCATCTCCCTCATCTCGGCGTTGCGCCCTGTGAATGACACACGGATCCCCACACCTGTGAACTTGTCAGAGTCCGACTCAACCTAGACAAACAAACAATGTGGCAATATGTGTATTGAATGTAAACACACAAACAAAAAAAACAATTAAAGTATAATTGAGAACTTGAATTAATGACTTAATTTAAAAGGGGGTGGGCGGAGGGGGGGGGG